>CAKXYN010000451.1:0-129803 GCA_935064755.1 Tragelaphus eurycerus | reverse complement strand
TGCTTCCACGTTCTTGGCTATTGCAAACAGTGCTGCTATGAACACTGGGGTACACGTGTCTCTTTCAATTCTGGATTTCTCAGTGTATATGCCCAGTAGTGGGATTGCTGGATCATAAGGCAGTTCTATTCCCAGTTTTTTGAGGAATCTCCAGACTGTTCTCCATAGTGGCTGTACCAGTTTGCATTCCCACCAACAGTGCAAGAGGGTTCCCTTCTCTCTGCACCCTCTCCAGCATTTATTGCTTGTGGACTTTTGGATAGCAGCCATTCTGATTGGCGTGAAATGGTATCTCATAGTGGTTTTGATTTGCATTTCTCTGATAATGAGTGATGTTGAGCATCTTTTCATGTGTTTGTTAGCCATCTGTATGTCTTCTTTGGAGAAATGTCTATTTAGTTCTTTGGCCCATTTTTTGATTGGGTCATTTATTTTTCTGGAATTGAGCTGTAGAAGTTGCTTGTATATTTTTGAGATTAGTTGTTTGTCAGTTGCTTCATTTGCTATTATTTTCTCCCATTCTGAAGGCTGTCTTTTCACCTTGCTTATAGTTTCCTTTGTTGTGCAGAAGCTTTTTAAGTTTGATTAGGTCCCATTTGTTCATTTTTGATTTTATTTCCAATATTCTGGGAGGTGGGTCATGGAGGATCCTGTTGTGATGTAAGTCAGAGAGTGTTTTGCCTATGTTTTCCTCTAGGAGTTTTATGGTTTCTGGTCTTACATTTAGCTCTTTAATCCATTTTGAGTTTGTTTTTGTGTATGGTGTTAGAAAGTGTTCTAGTTTCATTCTTTTACAAGTGGTTGACCAGTTTTCCCAGCACCACTTGTTAAAGAGATTGTCTTTAATCCATTGTATATTCTTGCCTCCTTTGTCAAAGATAAGGTGACCATATGTGCGTGGATTTATCTCTGGGCTTTCTATTTTGTTCCATTGATCTATATTTCTGTCTTTGTGCCAGTACCATACTATCTTGATGACTGTGGCTTTGTAGTAGAGCCTGAAGTCAGGCAGGTTGATTCCTCCAGTTCCGTTCTTCTTTCTCAAGATAGCTTTGGCTATTCGAGGTTTTTTGTATTTCCATACAAATTGAGAAATTATTTATTCTAGCTCTGTGAAGAATACCATTGGTAGCTTGATGGGGATTGCATTGAATCTATAAATTGCTTTGGGTAGTATACTCATTTTCACTATATTGATTCTACCAATCCATGAACATGGTATATTTCTCCATCTATTAGTGTCCTCTTTGATTTCTTTCACCAGTGTTTTATAGTTTTCTATATATAGGTCTTTAGATTCTTTAGGAAGATATATTCCTAAGTATTTTATTGTTTTCATTGCAATGGTGAATGGAATTGTTTCCTTAATTTCTCTTTCTATTTTCTTGTTATTAGTGTACAGGAATGCAAGGGATTTCTGTGTGTTGATTTTATATCCTGCAACTTTACTATATTCATTGATCAGTTCTAGTAATTTTCTGGTGGAATCTTTAGGGTTTTCTACATAGAGGATCATGTCATCTGCAAACAGTGAGAGGTTTACTTCTTCTTTTCCAATTTGGATTCCTTTTATTTCTTTTTCTGCTCTGATTGCTGTGGCCAAAACTTCCAAAACTATGTTGAATAGTAATGGTGAAAGTGGGCATCTTTGTCTTGTTCCTGACTTTAGAGGAAATGCTTTCAATTTTTCACCATTGAGGATAATGTTTGCTGTGGGTTTGTCGTATATAGCTTTTATTATGTTGAGGTATGTTCCTTCTATTCCTGCTTTCTGGAGAGTTTTTATCATAAATGGATGTTGAACTTTGTCAAAGGCTTTTCTGCATCTATTGAGATAATCATATGGTTTTTATTCTTCAGTTTGTTAATGTGGTGTATTACGTTGATTGATTTGCGGATATTGAAGAATCCTTGCATTCCTGGGATAAAGCCCACTTGGTCATGGTGTACGATCTTTTTAATGTGTTGTTGGATTCTGATTGCTAGAATTTTGTTAAGGATTTTTGCATCTATGTTCATCAGTGATATTGGTCTGTAGTTTTCTTTTTTTGTGGGATCTTTGTCAGGTTTTGGTATTAGGGTGATGGTGGCCTCATAGAATGAGTTTGGAAGTTTGCCTTCCTCTGCAATTTTCTGGAACAGTTTGAGTAGGATAGGTGTTAGCTCTTCTCTAAATTTTTGGTAGAATTCAGCTGTGAAGCCGTCTGGACCTGGGCTTTTGTTTGCTGGAAGATTTCTGATTACAGTACAATTTCCGTGCTTGTGATGGGTCTGTTAAGATTTTCTATTTCTTCCTGATCCAGTTTTGGAAAGTTGTACTTTTCTAAGAATTTGTCCATTTCTTCCACATTGTCCATTTTATTGCCATATAGTTGCTGATAGTAGTCTCTTATGATCCTTTGTATTTCTGTGCTGTCTGTTGTGATCTCTCCATTTTCATTTCTAATTTTATTGATTTGATTTTTCTCCCTTTGTTTCTTGATGAGTCTGGCTAGTGATTTGTCAATTTTATTTACCCTTTCAAAGAACCAGCTTTTGGCTTTGTTGATTTTTGCTATGGTTTCTTTTGTTTCTTTTGCATTTATTTCTGCCCTAATTTTTAGGATTTCTTTCCTTCTACTAACCTTGGGGTGCTTCATTTCTTCCTTTTCCAGTTGCTTTAGGTGTAGAGTTAGGTTATTTATTTGGCTTTTTTCTTGTTTCTTGAGGTATGCCTGTATTGCTATGAACTTTCCCCTTAGGACTGCTTTTACAGTGTCCCACAGGTTTTGGGTTGTTGTGTTTTCATTTTCATTCGTTTCTATGCAGAATTTGATTTCTTTTTTGATTTCTTCTGTGATTTGTTGGTTATTCAGGAGTGTGTTGTTCAGCCTCCATATGTTGGACTTTTTAATAGTTTTTCTCCTGTTATTGAGATTTACTCTTACTGCATTGTGGTCAGAAAAAATGCTTGGGATGATTTCAATTTTTCTGAACTTACCAAGGCTAGATTTATGGCCCAGGATGTGGTCTATCCTGGAGAAGGTTCTGTGTGCGCTTGAGAAAAAGGTGAAATTCATGGTTTTGGGATGAAATGTCCTATAGATATCAATTAGTTCTAACTGGTGTATTGTATCGTTTAAAATTTGTGTTTCCTTGTTAATTTTCTGTTTAGTTGATCTATCCATTGGTGTGAGTGGGGTATTAAAGTCTCCCACTATTATTGTGTTATTGTTGATTTCTCCTTTCATACTTGTTAGTATTTGTCTTATATATTGCGGTGCTCCTAAGTTGGGTGCATATATATTTATAATTGTTATATCTTCTTCTTGGATTGATCCTTTGATCATTAGGTAGTGACGTTCTTTGTCTCTTTTCACATCCTTTGTTTTAAAGTCTATTTTATCTGATATGAGTATTGCTACTCTTGCTTTCTTTTGATCTCTATTTGCCTGGACAAACTTTTTCCAGCCCTTGACTTTCAGTCTGTATGTGACCCCTGTTTTGAGGTGGGTTTCTTGTAGACAACATATGGAGGGGTCTTGTTTTTGTATCCATTCAGCCAGTCTCTGTCTTTTGGTTGGGGCATTCAACCCATTTACATTTAAGGTAATTAATGATACATATGATCCCGTTGCCATTTACTTTGTTGTTTTGGGTTTGAATTTATATATCCTTTTTGTGTTTCCTGTCTAGAGAATGTCCTTTAGTATTTGTTGGAGAGCTGGTTTGGTGGTGCTGAATTCTCTCAGCTTTTGCTTGTCTGTAAAGGTTTTGATTTCTCCTTCATATTTGAATGAGATCCTTGCTGGGTACAATAATCTGGGCTGTAGGTTCTTTTCTTTCATCACTTTAAGTATGTCTTGCCATTCCCTCCTGGCTTGGAGAGTTTCTATTGAAAGATCAGCTGTTATCCTTATGGGAATTCCCTTGTGTGTTATTTGTTGTTTTTCCCTTGCTGCTTTTAATATTTGTTCTTTGTGTTTGATCTTTGTTAATTTGATTAATATGTGTCTTGGGGTGTTTCGCCTTGGGTTTATCCTATTTGGGACTCTCTGGGTTTCTTGGACTTGAGTGATTATTTCCTTCCCCATTTTAGGGAAGTTTTCAACTATTATCTCCTCTAGTATCTTCTCATGGTCTTTCTTTTTGTCTTCTTCTTCTGGGACTCCTATGATTCGAATATTGTAACGTTTAAAATTGTCCTGGAGGTCTCTGAGATTGTCCTCATTTCTTTTAATTCGTTTTTCTTTTTTCTCCTCTGATTCATTTAATTCTGCCATTCTATCTTCTAATTCGCTAATTCTATCTTCTGCCTCTGTTATTCTACTATTTGTTGCCTCCAGAGTGTTTTGGATCTCATTTATTGCATTATTCATTATATATTGACTCTTTTTTATTTCTTCTATGTCCTTGTTAAATCTTTCTTGCATCTTCTCAATGCTTTTCTCCAGGCTATTTATCCATGATTCCATTTTGCTTTCCAGATTTTGGATTAATTTCACTATCATTATTCGGAATTCTTTATCAGGTAGGTTCACTATTTCTTCCTCTTTTGTTTGGTTTGGTGGGCATTTATCCTGTTCCTTTACCTACTGGGAATTCTTCTGTCTCTTCATCTTGTTTAAATTGCTGAGTTTAGGGTGTCTTTACTGTATTCTGGTAGTCTGTGGAGTTCTCTTTATTGTGGCGTTTCTGCACTATATGTGGGTTTGTACTGGTGGTTGTCGAGGTTTCTTGTTTATGGAAGCTTGTATCAGTGTTCTGGTGGGTGGGGCTGGATTTCTTTTCTCTGGGGTGCAGTGGAGTGTCTAGTAGTGAGTTATGAGATGTCTATGATTTTGAGGTCGCTTTGTGTAGCCTGTGTATTGGAGCTCAGGGCCGTGTTCTTGTTTTTCTGGAGGATTTGCTTGGTATGTCTTGTCGTGGAACTTGCTGGTCTTTGTGTGATGCTTGGTTTCAGTGTAGGTATGGAGGCTTTTGATGAGCTCCTGTCAATTAATGTTTCGTGGGATCAGGGTATGGACTTAAGCCTCCTGGTTCCAGTTATTGGTCTTATTTTTACAGTAGTCTCAAAAACTTCTTCTTCTATAATGCATTCCACAACTGGATCGCTCAGAGATGTTCACTGAGTTATACAGAGACGGAAAAATGGAGGAAGGAGACAGAGGTGGTCAGGAGGATAAAAGGAGGGAGTGTGAAGGAGAGAGCCAGATCTCCTTTAGAAGGCAGTGAGTTGCTTTTCTGGGTGTCTGACGTCCTCCGCCAGCACTCCGAAGCTGTTTGTGGAATTTACTCGGCGCCCAAATGTCCCTTTGATGAATTTGTGGAGGAGAAAGCGTATTCCCTGTCCTAATCCTCCACCATCTTAACCGGAAGTCTCACCTCCTATTCCTAATATATTTCAGTATATTGTTGTATAAAGGTTCATAACTGTTAAATCTTGGTTTATAATCACTATAAAATACATCACTGTTATTACATTAAATGAATTTTTCATTAAATTTGATTTTATCTTATTTCTATATTGCTAGTCTTGCTTTTCTTTTGGTAGAGTTTATCCAGTATATCTCTATCTGTTCTTTTATTTCCAATTTCTTTCTATATGTTTTTAAAGCTGTCTTTTATAAGTAGTGTATATCTGGATTAACAATTTTTTTTTTTAACCTAATTTCAGAGACTTAATCTTTTTCTGTGGGGAAAAAAGTGAAACTGTTAGTTTCTCAGTCATGTCTGACTCTTTGCAACCCTATGGAGTGTAGCCCGCCAGCCTCCTCTGTCCATGGGGATTCTCCAGGCAAAAATATTGGAGTGGGTAGCCATTCCCTTCTCCAGAGGATCTTCCCAACCCAAGGACTGGAGTCAGGTCTTCTACATTGCAGGTGGATTCTTTATTGTCTGAGCCACCAGAGAAGCCAGAATCTCTTTCTAGGGGAATTTAACCTGTTTGCATTTGCTGTAATTATTAATAAATTTGTATTTAGTCTTACCACCCTATTTTATGTTTGCTTTTGACAATGAAATCTTGTAACTGCTGTATAGTCCTTTTGTTGGCTTTACCAATATTTTTCGTTTTGCTCTGCTTTTTCCTCCTGTGCCATTTCCTCTTAGTATAGTGATTTTGTAATGCTAGTATGCATAGTTAAAATCATCCAAAGTACTTCATAAATGCAGATGTCTGGACTCTTCAGAGCTTATGAGTTTGTACATACAAGGGTATGCTGCCTATGCTATGCTATGCTAAGTCACCTCAGTCGTGTCCGACTCTGTGTGACCCCATAGACGGCAGCCCACCAGGCTTCCCTGTCCCTGAGGTTCTCTAGGCAAGAACACTGGAGTGGGTTGCCATTTCCTTCTCCAATGCATGAAAGTGAAAAGAGAAAGTGAAGTCGCTCGGTCATGTCCTAGGAATCTGCATTTTAAACTTATTTAACAAGTGGTTCTGTAGCAGATGATTTTAAGGTTAAACATTAAAAATTAATTTCTGAAAGTCAAACTTTGTTTCTATTCTGCAAGGTATTATTTTTAACAAATAAGCTACATTTACATTTTTATACATCATGATATTAACTCTGTGTAATCTTCATCCAAGCAAAATTTTTAAAGCATCTTTTTACTTCCTCTCAATGCACGCTTTTAAATTAATGTAAGGTTTGCATTATTTTATGTTAAAATTTACTTTTTAATGAACATTTTTTTTATTTGAATAGTTTACTGCAATATTCTCAACAGTTATATAAACCTATCTTATGGGTTTCATAGGTTTTTTCCTAATCACTACTTTTACTTTTTAAAAACTTTTGAAAATGATGAAATATAGCATATATTCAGGAAAAATAGCCAACCCATGAAATAAAGTAAAAGTTAACGAGTAGACTATCTCTAGTATCCCAAAATCTGCCTATGTGTCATTTGACAATCACAACTTTGTCCCTTCCCAGTAGAAGAAAACACTTTCCTGATTTGTGTCATAATAATTTATTTGCTTTACTTTATAGTTTTGCTATCTGTTTACTATCTATTGTTTGCATCACAAATAATAATTAATTTAGTTTTCCTTTTTTTTTTTGAGTATGGAACTACACTCGAAACCATATAGTATGTGGAACTAATATAGTATGTTATTCTGTGCCTGGTTTATTTTTTTCAGCATCACAACTTTTAATATTCATCTGTTTTGTGGTATATAGCTGTAATTCATACATGCATTCCATAATTTATTATCAATTATACTGTTGATGTATTTTGAATTATTCCTGGTTTTGGGACACTCTAAATATTGCTGTTCTGATCACACTGGTGTACACATATATTCTGACATCAGTTCTCTGAAACCAAATGGATATTCTACAATTCAATTCAATTTTGACCCTTAGTATCCAGAGCTGTTGCAGACCTCCCAAATTAAAGGCATAGTCCTTCAAGATAGTCTTCACTTCAGATGCCAACTTCAAATCTCAGGAATCTTCCACACTTCTGCCTGGCCAGTTAGGAGTTTCAAAATGTTTGGTTTCTATCCTAACTGGGGTGAACCTCAGTAGAAAATTGTGTTGCTGACCACGTGGAATTTACTTCAGGTCTCACAGATGTTCAGTTCTTCAGAAGACTAGCCTCACTTTTGATACCGGCTACAGTCTTGGGGGCAGTGTGCATTTCTTACTGACTGGAGGGCTGTACATTTGGGAGTCCCCATGACATTCTTGCTGGGAGAAATATCAATAACCTCAGATATGCAGATAACACCACCCTTATGGCAGAAAGTGAAGAGGAACTAAAAAACCTCTTGATGAAGGTGAAAGAGGAGAGTGAAAAAGTTGGCTTAAAACTCAACATTCAGAAAATGAAGATCATGGTCCCATCACTTCATGGGAAATAGATGGGGAAACAGTGGAAACAGTGGCTGACTTTATTCTTTGGGCCTCCAAAATCACTGCAAATGGTGACTGCAGCCATGAAATTAAAAGACGCTTACTCCTTGGAAGGAAAGTTATGACCAACCTAGATAGCATATTCAAAAGCAGAGATATTACTTTGCCAACAAAGGTCTGTCTAGTCAAGGCTATGGTTTTTCCTGTGGTCATGTATGGATGTGAAAGTTGGACTGTGAAGAAAGCTGAGTGTTGAAAAATTGATGCTTTTGAACTGTGGTGTTGGAGAAGACTCTTGAGAGTCCCTTGGACTGCAAGGAGATCCAACTAGTCCATTCTAAAGGAGATCAGTCCTGGGTGTTCAATGGAAGGGCTGATGCTAAAGCTGAAACTCCAATACTTTGGCCACCTCATGCAAAGAGTTGACTCATTGGAAAAGACTGATGCTGGGAGGGATTGGGGGCAGGAGGAGAAGGGGACGACAGAGGATGAGATGGCTGGATGGCATCACCGACTCGATGGATGTGAGTCTGAGTTAACTCTGGGACTTGGTGATGGACAGGGAGGCCTTATGTGCTGCGATTCATGGAGTCACAAAGAGTCGGACACGACTGAGCGACTGAACTGAACTGAACTGATGACATTCTCAGATTGATAATTTGCTAGAATGACTCATAGAACTTATTGAAAACACAATACTTATGATTACAGTTTTATTATAAAGAGTACAGATCAGAAAAAGTCAGAGATGCCTAGGGCAAAGTATTTTGGGTGTGTGTGTGTTGGGGGTGCCAGGGGGCATGCAAAACTTACAAGCTTTCTCATTGTGAAATCTGGGTTCATCACCCTCCTAGCACATTGATGTGTCCACTAACCAAAAAGTTCTATTGCAATTCAATATACAGTATTTTTATTGGGGTTTTTTTAATACAGATATAATTGGTTTAACCACTGAACTAAATCTCCAGCCTCCGTCTTCTCCCTAGAGGTCAAAAGGCTCAAAGTCATAACTTTCTAGTGATGTGTTTGTTTTTTCTGATGACCAACATGAGTCTTGAAGTTAGCTGGGGTCCCACTATGAGTCATCTCGTTAGTGTAACAAAGATACTCTTATCACACAGGGAATCCAAGGATTTTTGAACCTTTGTGACTAAAACCAGGGACAAAGACAATATATTCTTTATTATGCCACCACAGGTAGAGCATTTTTTTTTTTTTTTGGTGGCATTTTCCTAAGAGTGGAATTGTAAGTTATAATAAATTCATTCTTCAGGTTTGCTAGAAAATGGCAAATAGTTTTACAAGGTGATGATACTAATTTATGCTCTCAGTAGTAAAAGGTATCTGAGAGCTCAAATTGTTGCACATCTTTGCTGAAACATGGCATTATCTTAGTTTTTAGCTTTTGTCAATTTGGTAGATAGATTATGGCACATCCTTTTTACTTTATTACTTATAACATCTTTCATTCTTGAGAGTTTTTACTGGGTTGAATTTTAGGTTGGCAGTTGTCTTATAAAATCACTTCTCAATTCTGTTACTCTATTAAAGGTTTTCTTTAAACTATTTAGAGTACTTTTGTTGGTGAGGGTATCTGGATCTTATAACTGTTTTCTTTGTCATCTGTTTTCTGCAGTTACATAGTGGGTATATTTAGATATAAATTTCTTATTCTACTAGAGAGCTTTGGTCTTCTTAAATGTCTACATTGGTATCTTTCTTTGGTTCTAGAAAAGTCTTAGCCATTATCTTTTTGAATATTGTGTGTACTCTGTTGCTTCTATTTTTCTTCTGGGTATCTGATTTAATGTGGGTTACACTGCCTTACTCTATTTTTCTGTCTTTTTGATGATTTCTACTGTAAAAAGATAATAAATAGAGATCTCAAGTAAGTAGAGTTGGGAGACCAGAAGGGGAGTTTTCATGCCCTGTGGTGACAGCAGAGGCCAACAGGAAGACTCCTTTCCTGGCAACAACTCTGCTGATGAAAAGCCATGGATCGTTTGTTTTCTGTAGCCTTCCCAACTTCCTTTTCTCTATAATATCATTCTCTTTGCCTTGCTGTATGGGGACCTGAATGTGGCTTGCTGTTTTGAAGACCCTTAATTGCAATTCTCTGCTAATCCCAAATTGACCCATCTTTGCTGGAGAAATAAATCTTAGCTTATTTGTTTTAGGTCAGTACTACATTTTTCAATTTTTTTTTAACCTAGCAAGTATAGTCATTTTATAGTGTGTCTGATAATGTTAATATATGAAGCTTTGGGGATAACTTGCTGATGTTTGTTTTTCTGGTTCTTGTTCATAGAGTCTGTTTCCTCAAGTGCCTGATTTATGTTATTCTCATTGTAAATAAAAAATTATTAATATGAATGATTTGATATATAGAATGATTATCTCTTCCTCCAAAGAGGATTTGCATTTGCTTTCTAGGAGTCTGGGGGGACTGATGGTCTAGGATCATTTTGTACAAGTTCAAGGATTGAGATTCCTTGAGTGTGCAGTGCTGTAAACCCATACAGAAAGATTGCACAAGTGTTTACTTCTGGTTCACTCTTATCCTAAGGATATGGCCCATTAGGGTCTCAGTTAACTGTAGGGAGAGGTTTCTATTAGGTTTCTCATCTTGTGCAGGTCTTTGGTGTTGATTCTGTTCTGGCCCTCTGAGACCACTGAAAGAAAACGTCAAATTGGCTAGAATTGACAAATACCCTTAAGGCAAAATCAGATTTCTTTGTTCACTTCAGATCAGAACAGATCAGTCGCTCAGTCATGTCCGACTCTTTGCAACCCCATGAATCGCAGCACACCAGGCCTCCCTGTCCATCACCAACTCCCGGAGGTCACTGACTCACGTCCATCGAGTCGGTGATGTCATCCAGCCATCTCATCCTCTGTCATCCCCTTCTCCTCTTGCCCCCAATCCCTCTCAGCATCAGAGTCTTTTCCAATGAGTCTACTCTTCACATGAGGTGGCCAAAATACTGGAGTTTTAGCTTCAGCATCAGTCCTTCCAAAGAAATCCCAGAGCTGACCTCCTTCAGAATGGATTGGTTGGATCTCCTTGCAGTCCAAGGGACACTTAAGAGTCTTTTCCAACACCACAGTTCAAAGCATCAATTCTTCAGTACTCAGCCTTCTTCACAGTCCAACTCTCACATCCATACATGACCACAGGAAAAACCATAGCCTTGACTAGACAGACCTCTGTTGGCAAAGTAATGTCTCTGCTTTTGAATATGCTATCTAGGTTGGTCATAACTTTCCTTCCGAGGAGTAAGCGTCTTTTAATTTCATGGCTGCAGTCACCATCTGCAGTGATTTTGGAGCCCAGAAAAATAAAGTCTGACACTGTTTCCACTGTTTCCCCATCTATTTCCCATGAAGTGATGGGACCAGATGCCATGATCTTCATTTTCTGAATGTTGTGCTTTAAGCCAACTTTTTCACTCTCCACTTTCACTTTCATCAAGAGGTCCATTAGTTCCTCTTCACTTTCTGCCATAAGGGTGGTGTTATCTGCATATCTGAGGTTATTGATATTTCTCCTGGCAATCTTGATTCCAGCTTGTGTTTCTTCCAGTCCAGCATTTCTCATGATGTACTCTGCATAGAAGTTAAATAAACAGGGTGACAATATACAGCCTTGACGAACTCCTTTTCCTATTTGGAACCAGTCTGTTGTTCCATGTCCAGTTCTAACTGTTGCTTCCTGACCTGCATACAGATTTCTCAAGAGGCAGGTCAGGTGGTCTGGTAGTCCCATCTCTTTCAGCATTTTCCACAGTTTCTTGTGATCCACACAGTCAAAGGCTTTGGCATAGTCAATAAAGCAGAAATAGATGTTTTTCTGGAACTCTCTTGCTTTTCCATGATCCAGCGGATGTTGGCAATTTGATCTCTGGTTCCTCTGCCTTTTCTAAAACCAGCTTGAACATCAGGAAGTTCTCAGTTCACATATTGCTGAAGCCTGGCTTGGAGAATTTTGAGCATTACTTTACTAGCGTGTGAGATGAGTGCAATTGTGTGGTAGTTTGAGCATTCTTTGGCATTGCCTTTCTTTGGGGTTGGAATGAAAACCGACCTTTTCCAGTCCTGTGGCCACTGCTGAGTTTTCCAAATTTGCTGGCATATTGAGTGCAGCACTTTCACAGCATCATCTTTCAGGATTTGAAATAGCTCAATTGGAATTCTATCACCTCCACAAGCTTTGTTTGTAGTGGTGCTTTCTAAGGCCCACTTGACTTCACATTCCAGGATGTCTGTCTCTAGGTCAGTGATCACATCATCATGATTATCTGGGTCGTGAAGATCTTTTTTGTACAGTTCTTCTGTGTATTCTTGCCATCTCTTCTTAATATCTTCTGCTTCTGTTAGGTCCATACCATTTCTGTCCTTTATCCAGCCCATCTTTGTATGAAATGTTCCCTTGGTATCTCTGATTTTCTTGAAGGGATCTCTAGTCTTTCCCATTCTGTTGTTTTCCTCTCTTTCTTTGCATTGATCGCTGAAGAAGGTTTTCTTATCTCTTCTTGCTATTCTTTGGAACTCTGCATTCAGGTGTTTATATCTTTCAATTTTTCCTTTGCTTTTCGCTTCTCTTCTTTTCACAGCTATTTGTAAGACCTCCCCAGACAGCCATTTTACTTTTTTGCATTTCTTTTCCATAGGGATATCTTGATCCCTGTCTCCTGTACAATGTCACGAACCTCATTCCATAGTTGATCAGGCACTCTATCTATCAGATATAGGCCCTTAAATCTATTTCACACTTCCACTGTATAATCATAAGGGATTTGATTTAGGTCACACCTGAATGGTCTCGTGGTTTTCCCTACTTATCTCCTCAGTTTTCTATTTTACCTTCCATTTGGTTTTATATTTATTTTCTTGCTTATTCTTTTTTCTGTGTGTAAAAAGGTTTTTTTCTTTCTGTTTTTAAAGACATTATCTAGTGTTTTAGTTGTTTCCTGAGTAATTTTGCCGCTGTTACTAAACTGGAAGCATGATAAGATTTCTTGAATTTTTTTGCTAAAATATCTAGAATAATTTTTTTTTCTTTAAAGAAATGGTACATGAGCAGTAAATGTTCTCCATCTTTGTATGTTCCAGAAAGTCTTTGCTTTACCCTTCCATCTGGTTGATAATTTGGATGTTGTAGTATAATTTTGAAATACTTCTCTTCACCCTTCAGGCTTGACAGAATTTTCCAGCCTGAATTCCTTCTGAAATACCTTTCCCGAAGGTGCTCTGTCCAAATGGGAGTTCTGACTATGGCTGAGGGGTAGGATACCTTGTAGTATATGAGGGCAGGAACGGAAAACCCCTAAGGGCCCACACGATGACTGAGCGAGGAAATCTTTACGTTGGTGGTGGAAAATAATAATCTCGTCTACTCCTGGGTTGGCTGGATGTCGCGTTAAAAAAAAAAAAAAAAAAATCTTTTCTATTGTGGAAGTATGGAGTTATGCCAGGCCATCCTTAGCTTTTCTTTTTGTTCAAAGACCTGAGATAGGAGCTTTCTCTGTGTAGAGCCTTTGCTTGTTTGAAGGACAGATCACAGGTGAATGCCAAAGCATTTAATAGCTATGCATTATTAGGGGACGTGAAGTTTCATTATTGTTGAGCTATGCTCTAGGAAGTATTTTGGTTAATTAACCTGGATGCCTTTGATTTACTTTTCTTGCCTGACTGTACTCTCTAGGACCTGAGATCCTTGCCAAGTTCCTGACCTTAAAGTAGTAAGAGCTCCAAGAGATTGGTTTGGGCTTTAACACCTATTTAGGTAAAGGAAAATATGCTTTGGGGGATGAAGAGGTAGGATGGAGGCTTCTGTATAAATTTAGGACCCTTGGTGGACTGTGTGCTCAGGGAAGGACGAATTAGGAAAAACTCTATTTGTTACCAAAATAAGGGCTTCCCTGGTGGCTCAGATGGTAAAGAATCTGCCTGCAATGAGGAGACCTGGGTTCAATCCCTGGGTTGGGAAAATCCGTGGAGATGGGAACAGCTACCCACTCCAAGTATTCTTGCCTGGAGAACTCTATGGACAGAGGAGACTGGAAGACTACAGTCTATGGGGTCACAAAGAGTTGGACATGACTGAGCAGCTTCACACTTTTACCAAAATAAAGAAGTAACAAGGAAATGGATATAAATCTAAGTGTTAGGTGAAAAAATGTACCTCCTAAAAATTGACACCCCAGGTCTTTCTTCTAAGGGATTCTTGCTCACAGTAGCAGATATAATAGTTGTCTGAATTAAATTCACCCATTTCCATCCATTTAAATTCACTGATTTCTAAGATGTCGATGTTCAATCTTGCCATCTCCTGCTTGACCACATCCAATTAACCTTGATTCATGGACCTACTATTCCAGGTTCCTATGCGATATTGTTCTTTATAGTATCAGACTTTACTTTCACCACCAGACACATCCACAACTGAGTGTCATTTCCACTTTGGTCCAGCTGCTTCATTCTTTCTGGAGCTATTGGTAATTGCCCTTTGCTCTTCCCCATTAGCATATTGGACACCTTCTGAACTGGGAGACAGGTTCTGGCATCATATTTTTTTCCCTTTCCATGCTGTTCATGGGATTCTCCAGGTAAGAATACTGAAGTCGTTTGCTATTTCCACTTCCAGAGGACTGTGTTTTGTCATAACTCTTCATTATGACCAGTCCATCTTGGGTGACCTACACAGCATGGCTCATAACTTCATTGAGTTACATAATCCTCTTCAAAACAACAAGGCTGTGATCAGTGAAGGGGTGAATTTACGTAGTGCATATGATCTAACGACTCCCAAGCCAAGACATCAATGAAAAAATTGCCCGGAATTTTAAAAATTTGTCTGGAATTTAAAAAAAAAAAATTTTTTTTTAATTCTTTGGATGCTGAATCAGTATGTTTGTAGTCATTAAAAACACATTCTACTTGAAGTTAATAACATCAGTTCAGTTCAGTCCAGTCGCTCAATTGTGTCCAACTCTTTGTGACCCCATGAATCACAGCACGCCAGGCCTCCCTGTCCATCACCAACTCCCAGAGTTCACCCAAACTCATGTGCATTGAGTCAGTGATGCCATCCAGCCATCTCATCCTCTGTCGTCCCCTTCTCCTCCTGCCCCAATCCCTCCCAGCATCAGAGTCTTCTCCAATGAGTCAACTCTTCGCATGAGGTGGCCAAAGTACTGGAGTTTCAGCCTTAGCCTGAGTCCTTCCAATGAACACCCAGGACTGGTCTCCTTTAGAACTGACTGGTCGGATCTCCTTGCAGTCCAAGTGACTCTCAAGAGTCTTCTCCAACACCACAGTTCAAAAGCATCAATTCTTCAGCACTCAGCTTTCTTCACAGTCCAACTCTCACATCCATACATGACCACAGGAAAAACGATAGCCTTGACTAGATGAACCTTTTCTGGCAAAGTAATATCTCTGCTTTTGAATATGCCATCTAGGTTGATCATAACTTTCCTTCCAAGGAATAAGCGTCTTTTAATTTCATGGCTGTAGTCACCATCTGCAGTGATATTGGAGGCCCAAAATAAAGTCAGCCACTGTTTCCACTGTTTCCCCATCTATTTCCCATGAAGTGATTGGACCAGATGCCATGATCTTCGTTTTTCTGAATATTGAGTTTTAAGCTAACTTTTTCACTCTCCTCTTTCACTTTCATTAAGAGGTTTTTTAGTTCTTTTTCATTTTCTGACATAAGGGTGGTGTCATCTGCATATCTGAGGTTATTGATATTTCTCCCAGCAATCTTGATTCCAGCTTGTGCTTCTTTAGCCCAGCATTTCTCGTGATGTATTCTGCATAGAAGTTAAATAAGCAGGGTGACAATACACAGCCTTTACGTACCACTTTTCCTATTTGGAACCAGTCTGTTGTTCCATGTCCAGTTCTAATTGTTGCTTCCTGACCTGCATACAGGTTTCTCAAGAGGCAGGTCAGGTGGTCTGGTATTCCCATCTCTTTCAGAATTTTCCACAGTTTCTTGTGATCCACACAGTCAAAGGCTTTGGAATAGTCATAAAGCAGAAATAGATGTTTTTCTGAAACTCCCTTGCTTTTTCAATGATCCAGCGGATGTTGGCAATTTGATCTCTGGTTCCTCTGCCTTTTCTAAAACTGTTGACCTTTTCTTTCTCTCCTTGGAAGTGAGGTAAAAAACAATGAGGGGACTGAGAATCAAAATCTAAATATAATTTTATATATTTGGAAAAATTAGGCAACAGCTAAAAATGTCAAATCACAAAGTAAATGGGATGAGTTCTAAAAGCGGAGAAAATTAAGCAGGGCTATACAGATGAGCAAAGGAGAGTTTTCCAGCAAAGAATACTTCATAAAGATGAAAGTACATAGGGAGGTAAAAAGTAAAATTTTCACTTTCAGTAATAGTAGGTATAGCATATGGACTGGTAGGAGAAGTTTTTCACTGGCCCAGTTTGTTCCAGAACCTGAGAAAGTGGGATTAAGTGAGAAATCATGTAGCAAGCTGTGTGTGGAAACATTACATCTAAGTGGCATATAGTCAGGAGGAGTATAGATTTTTCACTGAAGAATTTTACAGCTATCTAAATTGGTTGGGAAAATCAGTGATAAACAGTATAACCAAAGCCACAGATTGTAAAAAGACTTCAGGTAGCATGGAGCATAGTCCAGGCTCAGGAAAAAAGCCTCAGTCAAAGATAAGTAAGTAGGGAATTCCCTGGTGGTCCGGTGGTTAAGAAACTGCTTATCAATGCAGGGGACATGAGTTCCATCCTTGGTCCAGGAGGATACCATATGCCATGGGGCACCTAGACCCTGTGCTCCACAACAAGAGGAGTTACCATAATGAGAAGCTCGCACACCGTGATGAAGAGTAACCCCCATTTGCCACAACTGGAAAAAGCCTATGTGTAGTACCAAGGGCCCAGTGCAGCCAAAATTGAATAAGAAGTAAATAATTTTTGTAAAATATAGGTTGGTAGAAAAGGAATCATTGCAGGGTCTCTAGTACAATACAACAAGAAAATGGGAAAATTGAAGGAATTGAAAACAATTGGAATATGGAGAAGAGATCTCAGCAAAACATCTTTATAGAGGAAATGAAAATAATTCCCAAGTTAAAACATGTAATGAAATTGTTTCCACAACACAAACTGCAACAGATATGACAGTTCAGGACAAGGTAAAACCTAAGCAATGAGGAGCAGGAACTGAAGTAGAAGAAAACATGTATCACATCAATGAAAGCAAAATTTAAAGGACAGAAAGGAGAGCAGACAGGGCTGAGGACACTGGTGAGGACTAGGAAGGGAATATCAAGTACGGAAATCAGGAGAAAAAAAAAAAAAAGAAATGGAAATACAGGCAAACATTACTTAGGGAAAGAGAAAAATGATACATATTGAATCAGGTAACGGAGTTCCAAAGTACACATAATTGAAATGCAAGAAGAATAAAATTGAAATAAAGATTTCAATATTAATAATTATGATTAAATATTAAACATAAATATGATTAAAACACAAATTATGTCAATAAACATAAGTAGATCAAACTTATTCAAAAGAACAGGATCAGATTGAATCACAAGACTCAGTTCTAAAAGGGATTCAGAAAGGTTGAAAATGAAAATGAAGACAGTTAAATTAGGCAAATTCAAATAAAAAGAATATCAGAAATGGTTGAATCCAGAGACAAAAACCATTAAACAAAACAAAACAAAAATGCCCTTTGTAATGATCAAGGGTGTAATTTGTAATGAAGAGAAATATTTATAAATGTGTTTTCAATTATATAGCATGAACATTTATAGATGAAATTATAGGAGTTCAAATTGATATACCTAATTCTATAACCTGAAAACAGAGTGCGTTTTTCATTCAAGTCCCCAGGCATATTCGCTGAATTTGGCTGTACGTTAATTCATAAATAAAATAATAAATTTGAAGAAAATATAAAAGGAATGGAAAAATTTTCTAACCATAAGTCCATAAGAGAACATATTTGATCAGGAACAAATTAAGGAAGTAAGAAGTAAGTAAGTAAAAATCTTTCCCATTTTTGTGGGGAAAAACAGCTTATCTCATAAAACAATATTCAACTATTCTACAACTCAAGAGAAAAAAAATCTAAACCCCCAAATGCAAAATATTTACAAATTCAATAGCAATATTAGAACTTCATTATAATAGCTTGTGAAATACTTCTAAGGCAGTGCTTGGGGAAATATTAATCATCTCAAAATTTATCTTGTAAACAAAGAATGAAAGAATATTACAAAAATCTCAAGAAATCTTAAAAAAAAAAAAAAAAACCCAATAAAATGATCCTATGGAAAGCAGAACAAAGGACTTAAGGGTAAGTGCAGAAATGAATGATTTAGGAAACAGAAAAATGATGAAACTACTGGGTTCTTGCCTGGGAAAATCCCATGGACAGAGGAGCCTGGCAGGGCTCAGTTCATGGGACTGAAGAGTCAGACACGACTGAGTGACTTTCACTTTCTTTTTCAGTAAGTGAATGAAGCTTGTGTCCGACTCTTTGTAACCCCATGGACAGTAACCAACCAGGCTCCTCTATCCATGAGGATTCTCTAGTTAAGAATACCGGAGTGGGTTGTCATGCCCTCCTCCAGGGAATCTTTCCAACCCAGGGATCGAACCCAGGTCTCCCACATTGCAGGCAGATTCTTTATAGTCTGAGCCACCAAGGAAGCCCTTTGAAATATTAGCTATTGGTTTTTCTGTTTTATTGATCTATAGAAAGTCAGGGTTCCACTAGAGAAACAGAATCAGTAATAAAAATTATTAAAAAAGGAAAATTAATAGCTAATCCATATCAGTCAGGGCTCCACTAGAAAAGCATAATGGTTTACTCGATTGTGAGTCCAACCCAGGAAAGTCTGAAATCCATGGGGCAGGCCATCAGGAAGGACAGGTTGGAACCCTGGCACAAGCTGAAATTGCAGTCCATGACAAGAGTTTCTTGTGGGAAGCTTCAGTTCTGCTCTTAAACCTTTCAACTGATTGAATCATGCCCATTCAGATTGCTAGGAAAATCTTCCTTAAACTACATTGATTATAAACTTTAATCACATCTACAGCTTACCTTCACAGCAACATCTAGACAAAAGTGTTTGATTAAAATAAGTGGTAATTGTAGTTGACTATCACCTACTCTAATAAAAAAAAAAAAAAGGCAGGTAGCACAGATTCCTCATATAATAAAAGATAACTGTAGGAAATAAAAGATAATCTGTAGGAAATACCTACAGATTAAAAGAAAAGAAGAACTATAATAGGCTAGCTTTTTAAGTCTATTCAAATAAATTTGAAAACACTGAAGAACTGGATAGTTTTCTAGGAATATGTAAATCATCACAAGTAATTTCAGGAAAATAGAAAAATGAGAATATTAATTTCCATAAAAAACACAGAAACTTTTCTAAGAGCTCTTCCTGGAAAGCATTGTATCATTAAATAATAGACAATTTGATTATCTTTTAAGCTGTTCTATAGCCTCACTGGAGAAGGCAATGGCACCCCACTCCAGTACTCTTGCTTGGAAAATCCCACAGACGGAGAAGCCTGTTAGGCTGCAGTCCATGGGGTTGCACAGAGTCGGACACAACTGAAGTGACTTAGCATAGCATAGCCTCACCATCCACTAGAACTTTCTGTGGTGGGAGAAATATTCTAACTCTACTACCAGTGTAAGGAGGCACATATGACTATTGAACACTTGATTGCAGCTAGTTTTAGGGAGCACTGGATTTTAATTCCATTTAATTCTAATTAATTTAAAATTAAATTGCCACATATTGCTGTTGGCTACTGTATTGGACAGTGCAGATATAGAAGATGTAAAAGAAAAGCATTCAAATTCTTTCATGAAGTAAGCATAGAATTGATAAAAAAAAGTTTGAATATAAAACCTATGGATTAATCTCATTTATAAAAATGATGCAAATTCCCTGGGAAATAGAAGCTAGTAGCACTTTAAAATCATAATATATAAAGACCATATGGGGTTTATTTCAGGATTACAAATGGTTCAGAAAGAGGACGCTTAATATAATTTGTCATATTAAGGGATCAATAGCAAAAACATGTCTAGATGATGTCCACCATCATGAAAAACTTTGTATGTCATTATAGAGAAGGCAATGGCACCCCACTCCAGTACTCTTGCCTGGAAAATCCCACAGACGGAGGAGCCTGGTAGGCTGCAGTCCATGGGGTCACGAAGAGTCGGACATGACTGAGCGATTTCACTTTCTCTTTCACTTTCATGCATTGGAGAAGGAAATGGCAACCCACTCCAGTGTTCTTGCCTGGAGAATCCCAGGAACGGGGAGGCCTGGTGCGCTGCCGTCTATGGGGTCACACAGAGTTGGACACGACTGAAGTGACTTAGCATAGCATAGCATAGCATAGAGATACTAACCTATATAACTAGGGAGAAGGAGAGAGGGAATTTGGATTGTTCTTTTGAAAAATCCAAAAAATCAAGTGAAACTTTATTCAGATAAGAGAATTTAGAAAGATGAGTGGATATAAAATCCATGTAAAGAGAATAATAGCCTTTATATCTGGCAAACTTCCTGGGTGGCTCAGATGGTAAAGTGTCCGCCTACAATGTGGGAGACCTGGGTTCCATCCCGGGGTCCAGAAGATCCTCTGGAGAAGGAAATGGCAACCCACTTGAGTACTCTTGCCTAGAAAATCCCATGAATGGAGAAGCATGGTACGCTATAGTCCATAGGGTTGCAAAGAATTGGACACGACTGAGCGACTTCACTTTCTTTTTATCTGCGAACTATCACGAGTTAGAGGATATGATGAAGAATCTAATTATCATAACATCAACAAGTTTCTAAGAGCCATCTAAAGAAATGCACAAGATTTAGTTGAGGGAAACATTATAATCCCCTGGGGGATGTAGGAGACTTGATAAATGGAAGAGGATGCCATGTTATTGGATAGGGTTATAGAAGTTAAATGAGGAATTATTGTCATTTTACTAAGTCATCAGGAGGACTTCTTTGGTTTGTTTTTTTAATTTTTTTTGGCAATAAGGCAAGTTGATTCCAAAGTTCACATAAAAAAATTAAAAAGAATAGCAAGAAAAAATTTTACCAGTAAACATAAAGTTACACAAAATAGTCTTATACTAGCACATATGTTGTTGGTGTTCAGTTGTTAAGTCATGTCTGACCCTTTGCGACCCCATGGACTGCAGCATGCCAGGCTTCCCTGTCATTCACCATCTCATGGAAGTTGCTCAACTCATGTCCACTGAGTCAGTGATGCCATCCAACTATCTCATCCTCTGTCACCTCCTTCTCCTCCTGCCCTTAATCTTTCCCAGCATCAGGGTCTTTTCTAATGAGTCAACTCTTCTCATGAGGTGACCAAAGTACTGGAGTTTCAGTTTTAGCATCATTCCTTCCAAAGAAATCCCAGGGCTGATCTCCTTCAGAATGGACTGGTTGGATCTCCTTGCAGTCCAAGGGACTCTCAAGAGGCTTCTCCAGCACCACAGTTCAAAAGCATCAATCCTTTGATGCTCAGCCTTCTTTATGGTTCAGCTCTCACATCTGTACATAACTACTGGAAAAACCATAGCTTTGACTATATGGACCTTTGTAGGCAAAGTGATGCCTCTACTTTTAAATACATTGTTTAGTTTCATCATAGCTATTCTTCCAAGGAGCAAGCATCTTTTAATTTTGTGGCTGCAGTAAACATCCACATTGATTTTGGAGCCCAAGAAAATTAAATCTGCCACTCTTTCCACTTTTCCTCCTATTTGCTATGAAGTGATGGGACTGGATGTCAAGATCTTCATTTTTTTGAATGTTGAGTTTTAAGCCAGGGTTTTCACTCTCCTCTTTCATCTTCATCAAGAGACTCTTTAGTTCCTCTTCACATTCTGCTATTAAAGTGGTATCATCTGCTTATCTGAAGTTGTTGATGTTTCTCCTGGCAATCTTGATTCAGTTTGTTAGTCATCCAGCCCAGCATTTAGTATGATGTTCTCTGCATATAAATTAAATAAGCAAGGTGACAATATATAACCTTTCCCAATTTTGAGCCAGTCAGTTGTTCCATGTTCAGTTCTAACTGTTGCTTCTTGACCTGCATACAGGTGTCTCAGGAGGCAGGTAAGGTGGCCTTGTATTCCTGTCTCTAAGAATTTTCCATTGTTTGTTGTGATTCACAGAGTCAAAGGCTTTAGTGTAGTCAATGAAGCAGAAGTAGATGTTTCTCTGGAATTCTCTTGCTTTTTCTATGATCCAGTGGATGTTGGCAATTTTATTTCTGGTTCTTCTCCTTTTTCTAAATCCAGCTTGTACATCTGGAATTTCTCAGTTCACGTACTGATGAAGCCT
This sequence comes from Tragelaphus eurycerus, assembly GCA_935064755.1. Lineage (NCBI taxonomy): Eukaryota > Metazoa > Chordata > Mammalia > Artiodactyla > Bovidae > Tragelaphus > Tragelaphus eurycerus. The sequence goes on along the minus strand of CAKXYN010000451.1, from coordinate 107,564 downwards.
AGCTTGAAGGATTCTGAGCATAATCTTCCTAGCATCTGAAATGAAAAAGCATTTGAAAAGTCACTCATTTGAACATTCTTTGGTATTGCCCTTCTTTGGGATTGGAATGAAAACTGACATTTCCAGTCCTGTGGCCACTGCTGAGTTTTCCAAATTTGCTGACATAATGAATACAGAACATTAACAGCATCATCTTTTAGGATTTGAAGTAGCTCAGCTGGAATTTCATCATCTCCACTAGCTTTGTTCTTAGTAATGCTTTCCAAGGCCCACTTGACTTCACACTCCAGAATGTCTGGCTCTAGGTGAGTGACCACACCATCATGGTTATATGGTCCATTAAGAACTATTTTTGTACAGTTCGTCTGTGCATTCTAGCCACCTTTTCTTAATCCCTTCTGCTTCTGTTAAGTCCGTACCATTTCTGTCCTTTATCAAGCCCATCTTTGGAGGAAATGTTCGCATGGTCTCCAATTTTCTTAAAGAGATCTCTAGTCTTTCCTATTCTATTGTTTCCCTCTATTTTTTTGCATTGTTCACTAAAGAAGACTTTCTTATCTCTCCTTTCTATTCTCTAGAACTCTGAATCCAGTTGAGTATATCTTTTTCTTTCTCCTTTGCTTTTCACTTTTCTTCTTTTCTCAGCTATTTGTAAGGCCTCCTCATACAACCACTTTTCCTCCTTGTATTTCTTTTTCTTGGGAATGGCTTTGGTCACCACCTCCTGTACAATGTATGAACCTCTGTCTATAGTTCTTCAGACACTCTACCAGATCTAGTCCCTTGAATCTATTTGTTACCTTCACTATATAATCATAACGGATTTGAGTAGACCAATGTATCAGAATAGAAAGCCCAAATATGGACCTGAATACATGTGGAAATTTAGGTACTGATAAAGGAATTTATTCAAAACAGTAGTGTGAAGGAAGAATATTCAGTATATGGTATTGAAATATGTTGATAAAATGCTGTGCAATGCTTGCCAAATATTTCTAGACCAAAATGGATGGAAGTGGATTAAAAATTTAAGCGCAAAAAAAACAGTAATGACTAGAAAAATCAAGAAATCTTAAAAAAATTCTAGTTAGGATAAGGCCTGTCTAAGCATGCCATAAAATACAGCAGTCATGAAAATATTTATAAATTCAACTCTATTAAAATCCATCATGACAAAAGCAAAGTCAAAAGGTAAATTATCTATGAAAAATGTTTACAAGTTATATTCCAAAAGAATGAGTCCTCTACCATATAAGAGACTTTTAGATTGTTGGAGAATAGACCAAGAGTTCACTAGAAAAAGAAGTAAATGGCATGGATTAAATAGTTCAGAGGAGAGGACATACATGCAGCTCATAAACTCATGAAAAAATGTATAACCTTTATATTTATAAAAATACACAATAAGCTTCACTGAGATGCTAATCTTCATCAATAAGATTGAAAAAGATCATAAAGTTTGAAAATACAGTGTGTTGGGAAATGTGTGGGAAAGAGACACTCATTTATTGTTGTAGGAGAGCATATTGCTATACTATTCCTTATGGCCTTTGGGTTTAGCCAGATTTTGTGACTGCAATTTCAGGGGAATGTTTGGTAGGAATCCAGATTTCAGGATATAAAGAAGATAGAATTCTGTGACTATCTCACAGCCCAGTACTACTTTTGCACTAGTACAGTACTGTGATAGTAACACTGTGCAGTGGGGTGTAATAATCTACATCCTACAATGGTGGTCTACAATTGCCTACTATAATTTGTGCCCTTGGCTTTTAATTTCCTTAGTTCCCATGAAGCCCTATTTAATTCATTCATTCATTCATTCGTGTGATAAATACTGAATATTTACTCTGCCCTAAGTACTAGGATAGAGAAGGCAATGGCAACCCACTCCAGTACTCTTGCGCGGAAAATTCCATGGATGGCGGAGCCTGGTAGGCTGCAGTCCGTGGGGTCGCTACGAGTTGGACATGACTGAGCGACTTCACTTTCACTTTTCACTGTCATGCATTGGAGAAGGAAATAGCAACTTACTCCAGTGTTCTTGCCTGGAGAATCCCAGGGACAGGGGAGCCTGGTGGGCTGCCATCTCTGGGGTCGCACAGAGTCGGACATGACTGACGTGACTTAGCAGCAGCAGCAGAGCAAGTACTAGGATGGAGAAGGCAATGGCACCCCACTCCAGTACTCTTGCCTGGAAAATCCCACAGACACGGAGCCTGGTGGGCTGCAGTCCATGGGGTCGCTAAGAGTCAGACACGACTGAGCGACTTCACTTTCACTTTTCACTTTCATGCATTAGAGAAGGAAATGGCAACCCACTCCAGTGTTCTTGCCTGGAGAATCCCAGGGACAGAGGGGCCTGGTAGGAGGCCGTCTATGGGGTCTCACAGAGTCGGACACGACTGAAGCTACTTAGTAGCAGCAGCAGCAAGTACTAGGAACTCTTTAACTCTGCACCTGCACTCTTTTAAAGCACTTTATTTTTGGTTGCACTGGGTCTTCATGGATGCACTCAGACTTTCTCTAGTTGCAGCGAGCAGGGCTACTCTTTGCTGTGCTGCATGGGCCTCTCACCGTGGTGGCTTCTCTTATTGTGGAACATCGGCTTTAGTGTATGAGCTTCAGTAGTTGTGGCTTGCAGGCTCTAGAACATGGGCTCAGTAGTTGTGGTGCATGGGTTTAGTTGCCCTGTGGCATGCAGAATCTTCCCACACCAGCGATTGAACCCATATGCCCTGCATTGGCAGTTGGAATCTTATCCACTGTACTACCAGGGAAGTCCTGAACCAGTACTCTTAATTCTTGCCTCAGACTTAGCTAGTTTTGGCCTGCAAATTGTAGACACAATGGTTTGGTTTTACACTCTTTAATGTTGATTTTACTATTTTATATGAGGGTTTATGAACCAGGGCACTGGCTTAGCATCTTTCTGCCTGTTCAGGCCCTATGCAAGCTGCTCGTGTGGCTTATTGTCCATTATGTCTCTAGTGAAGTGAAACAGTGCCTTGGTACTATGCCTAAGACATCTGCTGTCCCAACTGCAGAATGTTAATTCAAAAACCAAATATGGATGGACTGCCTACTAAGGCACAGTGCTAGAGATACAGCACTTAACAAGGGAGGACTTTTCTGTTTTGATGGATGGGGCAATGTAAATACTCAACTGGAGAAGTACTGTCCAGGGAGTGTGGAGCCTACTTGTTGGCAGGAACCTTTCATTTAGGGTTTAAACAGACAGGCCAATTAGAAATGTGGCTCAAGCGTGTCATCAAGTAAGGAATGTGTTTGGTGAAGTGAAGCAGGTGTGCCAGCTAGACTGTAAAATCTTCCTACATAAGGAATGGAGGAAGTGTAACTTGGAAGGCAAACCTGGACTCTTTGTCCGAGAAGAGGCTGTAAGGAAATGGGCATAGATGAAGCTGAGTAAGGATGATTGCCCAACTGAGAGAGAAGAACCCTGTAATACTGAAATTCTCCTCAGGGTTCTGCACTCACTGCTGACTCACTGAAGATTAAATTAGGCAAGAGTTGTAATCTAAGGAATTTTGAAATTAGGAGGTAAAGATGAGAGGCAAAACTTAATGCAAAGCAGGAGCTGTATCTAAAGAGAATGTAGAATCCTCTTTGAAAAAAAGTAAAAGAATCCTTCTCTTTGTAGAAAAGTAAAAAAAAAAAGGAGCAGGACTTGATTTAACATTTATAACTAACTGTGTTTTAATTATGCATAAGGTGGTAAGTCTTACTTGATATGAAATGGAGAAAAGTAAAATGTTTATTTGTGAGGATATGTGTGTCCCAAATGACTAAATATTAAAGAACTATCTAAGGCAATTTCCCTCTCTATCTACAATGAGGAAGTGACAGAAGGCTCACTGGAGCTTCTGGACGAGGTGATGGGATTAGTACTTCCCTCATTCTTCCAAATGGTGTGGCTGCTCTAACAACCTTTCCTCTGGGGCCTTCACCCTATACATTTTAATCTCTACTCCAGCCTTAGCTGCAGGATATTAATAAGGGAACCAATCAGATTCCAGATCAATCAATCAACCAATCAATCAGATGATCCAGAATACTACAAATGCATATTGTTGAGCTTCCATCATTTTATTCATTATAGCTATTGAATATAATAGCTATATTCAATAGCTATAACAGAGCCTATGCATGTTAATCACTATATTTATTGCTTTACATACATAATCTTTTTCTAAAGGTTTTAAAATAGAAGTATTTAGTTCTTTGGCCCATTTTTTGATTGGGTCATTTATTTTTCTGGAATTGAGCTGTAGAAGTTGCTTGTATATTTTTGAGATTAGTTGTTTGTCAGTTGCTTCATTTGCTATTATTTTCTCCCATTCTGAAGGCTGTCTTTTCACCTTGCTTATAGTTTCCTTTGTTGGGCAGAAGCTTTTAAGTTTGATTAGGTCCCATTTGTTCATTTTTGATTTTATTTCCAATATTCTGGGAGGTGGGTCATGGAGGATCCTGCTGTGATGTAAGTCAGAGAGTGTTTTGCCTAAGAACTAAATAGACATTTCTCCAAAGAAGACATACAGATGGCTAACAAACACATGAAAAGATGCTCAACATCACTCATTATCAGAGAAATGCAAATCAAAACCACTATGAGATACCATTTCACGCCAATCAGAATGGCTGCTATCCAAAAGTCCACAAGCAATCAATGCTGGAGAGGGTGCAGAGAGAAGGGAACACTCTTGCACTGTTGGTGGGAATGCAAACTTGTACAGCCACTATGGAGAACAGTCTGGAGATTCCTCAAAAAACTGGGAATAGAACTGCCTTATGATCCAGCAATCCCACTGCTGGGCATATACACTGAGAAAACCAGAACTGAAAGAGACACGTGTACCCCAATGTTCATAGCAGCACTGTTTGCAATAGCCAGAACGTGGAAGCAACCTAGATGTCCATCCACAGATGAATGGATAAGCAAGCTGTGGTACATATACACAATGGAGTATTACTCAGCCATTAAAAAGAATACATTTGAATCAGTTCTAAGGAGGTGGATGGAACTGGAGCCTATTATACAGAGTGAAGTAAGCCAGAAAGAAAAACACAAATACAGTATACTAACGCATATATATGGAATTTAGAAAGATGGTAAAAATAACCCTATTTACGAGACAGCAAAAGAGACACTGATGTATAGACCAGACTTTTGGACTCTGGAACCGGGAGAGGGTGGGATGATTGGGGAGAATAACATTGAAATATGTATAATATTATATCTGAAATATATTAATTGTTCAAACTAAATACTGTCATGTTACAATTTGTTCATATTAGATGTTTGTAATGTTTCTGATAATCAATAAAAGAGATTCTTGATAAAAAAATAGAAGTATTATATGCATACAAATACATAGACATCCATAAGTCATGAGCATATTATGTGTTATCATAAAATGAGCATACCCATGTAATCGCCACTTAGGTCCATAAGAAGTGGAATGTTCCCAGGACCCCAGAAGCATTCCTCAATGCCTTCTGCCAATGACTACTCTCACTCTTCTCTCTGAAACTTACTGCTATTCTGACTTCTAACACCATAGACTGGTTATACCTGTTCTTGGACTTTATGTAAAATGGAATCAAGCAGTTTGCATTGTTTTCTTTGCCTCAACATTATGTTTGTGAGATTCATTCACATTGTCCCATATAGTAATAATTTATTCAATCTTGTTGCATTCTAATATGTAACTATAATACAATTTATTCCTTGTACTTAATGGAAATGTGGAAAATTTCCACTATTTGATTATTATGAATATTGCATTCTATTATGAATATCGCATTCACGAACATTAGTGTATACATCTTTTGGTGAAAATATGCATATATTTGGGGTATATGGGGCTTTCCTGGTGGCTCAGATGGTAAAGAATCTGCTTGCAGTGCAGGAGACCTGGGTTCAATCCCTGAGTCAGGATGATCCCCTGGTGAAGGGCATGGCTACCAACTCCAGTATTCTTGCCTGCATAATTCCATGGACAGAGGAGCCTGGTGGGCTACAGTCCATGGGGTCGAAAAGTCGGACATGACGGAGTGACTAACTCTTGGGGTACATACCTAGGAATATAATTGCTGGGTCATAGGATAAATATATATTTTGTGTTAATATAAACTACCACATAATTTTCCTAAGTGGTTACGTACAATTTTATGTAAATTTTATTAGCAGTGCATGAGCATTTCAGATGCCCTACCTCATCAGCTTTGGTCATGTCTGCTTTAAAATTTTTAACTATCCTGGCAAGTTTCTAGTGATATCTCATTGTGTGCTATAGATTGAGTGCCTTTATTCCCCCCAAAATTCATGTGTTGAAATCCTAATCTATAAGATGATGATAGGGAGATGGGACATTTTGGAGGTGCTTAGGTCATGAGGACAGAGCCCTCATGAATGGAATTAGTACTCTTATAAAAGAGACTCCAGAAATTTTCCTGGCCCCTTCCACCTAGGAGGTCACAATGAGAAGTCTGTGACCTGGAAGAGGGCCCTCGCCTGTCCATGCTGGCATCCTGATCTGGGAATTGCTGCCTCTGTGAGAAGTACATTTTTATTTTTTAAAAGCAACTTAGTCTGTGATATTTTGTTATAGTGGAATGAATAGGCTAAGACATTGTGGTTTAAAATCTGATTTCCCTGATTACTAATAGAGTAAAACATTTTTAAAATTGAAGTATGGTTGATTTACAATGTTGTATTAATTTCTGCTATGTAGCAAAGTGATACGGATACACACACCCACACATTCTTTTTTGTGTTCTTTTTCCATTATGGTTTACCACAGGGTATTGAACACAGTTCCCTGGGCTAGGACCTTGTTGTAAGACAAGGACCTTGTCCTACAGTAAGACCTTATTTCATACATTCTATATGTAATAGCTTGCATCTGCTTATCCCAAACTCCCAATCCTTCCCCCATCCCACCCTCCCTCTTCCTTGGCAACTATAAGTCTGTTCTCTGTCTGAGTCTGAAGAGCGAAACATTTTCACATGTTTATTTGCAATTTGTATATCCTCTTTTGTGAAGTGCCTGCTCGGGCCTCCTGCCATTTTTCTTTTGGATTCTTTGATATTTTCTGACTGATTTTTAGGATATGCATATACTTACATGCTCATAAGCTCCAGTCTTGGGCTTTGATATGCGCTGGGGATAGGGTGGGGAGCAAATAATCCAGGCTAAGACACTGCTTTCTCTCTTAGTCCTTCCAGATTAAGGGTGGTGCCAGATATTTGATGTTATTCATCCCCTGTGTTGTCTTATTATTTCCTGTTAGGATTCTTCCATTGCTTGTGTAACTAGCTTCCTGTGTTAATTTCCTTGTTTTACACACAGTAGACTCTGTTTTCTTCCATAGACTCTGATCAACAGACTCTTCTGGCCTCTACCCCTTCACTATATCACCATACTGCTTTCTCACATTCTAGCCCTGTTTTCTCCTTACAGCCTTGGATCTGCGTGGGCTCCTGACAATTTTTCTTTCCTTTCTCACTATAAAGAAGTCGTCATCTGATCTTAGTCATTTATAATTTCTTTGTTGCAAGAATGGGAAAACACAGCATTGCTTGGTAGGTAGGTTTTTAAACTGTGGAGACTGACTGCCAAAATTCAAATCCTGACTCTATCATGTGATGGTGAGTGAGTCCTTATCCTCTCTCTGCTTCAGCTTCCTCACCTGCAACCTGAGAACAAGAATATTCATTACGATTAAATGAGTTTATTTTTGTTGATCATTTAGAACAATATTTAAATTCATTTTTAAATTGGAATATAGTTTCTAGAATAATCTTGTTAGACTAAATGCATTAAATAAATGTTACTTTTTGTTGTGACTATGAAATCTACATTTCTTTTTTCTTTTTCTTTTTTTCACACTATGTGGCTTGTGGGATCTTAGTTCCTTGAACAGGGATTGAACCCAGGCCCTCTGCAGTGGAAATACAGAGTCCTAACCACTGCCCGGGAATTTCCCCAAATCTACATTTCTAATTCTCTTTCTTCCTCTGACTGCCACTCAGCATATTCTGATTCATCATGGATATTTCTCTTGACAATTTGATAAATTAATCATATTAATTCACTTAAAAATACTTGCTGGGTATCTCTTATGTGTCATATTTCTTGTTACAGGCCTCCTTGTCACTTGTGATTGAATATTTTGGGAAACCAGATTCTCCAACTACTCTTTCCACCAGCTACTCTCCCCTATCCCCCAAGATAAACTTTTATCTCTAAGATATTTGATAGTATAGTTGTTTCATTATTTTCCTAGTAATAATTGCAATAGTAATAGTTGCAATGATTTATGTGGTGGCTTATTTTTGAAAAGGTTTACGTATTTTAGTTTTGGCTGTGCTGGGTCTTCGTTGCTGCATGCAGCCTTTCTCTAGTTTCAGGAAGCGGGGGTTGATTTTCGTTGTGGTGCATGGGCATCTCTTGTTGCAGAGCACGGGTTCCGGGGTGTATGGGCTTCAGTAGTTGTGGTGCACGGGCTCAGTTGCTCCAAGGCATGTGGGATCTTCCCAGACCAGGAATCAAACTTGTGTCCCTTGCATCGGCAGGTAGATTCTAAACCACTAGCCATCAGGGAAGCCCTGACAGCTTACATTTTAAACAGTGTTTTCACATGTCTGATACTAAAGTGCAAAACTGTCATGGACAAGATTAATGTCTTCATGGCATATCCCCAGCAGCTAACATGTGTTTAATTTATAGTGATAGGGAATTTTTTTAAATTTAATTTTCATTTTATATTGTAGTATAGTTGATTTACAATGTTGTTTCAGGTGTACAGCAAAGTAGTTCAGTTATACATATACATATATTCTTTTTTTTCAGATGCTATGCTATGCTAAGTCACTTCAGTCGTGTCCAACTCTGTGCGACCCCATAGACAGCAGCCCACCAGGCTTCCCTGTCCCTGGGATTCTCCAGGCAAGAACACTGGAGTGGGTTGCCATTTCCTTCTCCAATGTATGAAAGTGATAAGAGAAAGTGAAGTCGCTCAGTCATGTCTGACTCTTAGCGACCCCATGGACTGCAGCCTACTAGGCTCCTCCATATAGGTTATTACAGAATATTGAGTAGAGCTCCTTGTGCTATACAGTAGTCCCTGTTTGTTGTCTATTTTCTGTATGGTAGAGAAATGTTTGTTAAATGAGTTATTTTATATCTTAACTTTGTGAGATACAGCAGTGTTGATTATCTCTAGTTTCCATATGAAAAAGCTCCATGGAGTTGGGTTGACCATTCCCGGCTTAACTTCTTGACTCAGAAATTCACACAATATTTAAGTGGCTGAGATAGAACCTTCATTAGTTTGGAAAATTTGTTGTTATGTTTTAGTTCATTTCTGTCCTTAATTATCCTTGCTCATGACTGTTCCTTTGAATTGTCTGTCTGATACACCATTTTTACCCTAGACTTTCCATTCCATCCTGCGGCCACTCTTGCTGCAGGCTGTCAGTACTCTAATCCACTGTTCAAAAGAAGCCCTTGTCAGCCTAACTGTGGTAGAGTAGAGTAATCAGCATAGTTCAGTTCAGTCGCTCAGTAGTGTCCAACTCTTTGTGACCCCATGGACTGTAGCACGCCAGGCTTCCCTGTCCATCACCAAGTATTGGAGCTTGCTAAAGTTCATGTCCATCCAATTGGTGATGCCATCCAACCATCTCATTTTCAGTTGTTCTCTTCTCTTCCTGCCTTCAATCTTTCCCAGTATCAGGGTCTTTTCAAAGGAGTCAGTTCTTTGCATTAGGTGGCCAAAGTATTGGAGCTTCAGCTTTAGCATCAGTCCTTCCAATGAATATTCAGGACTGATTTCCTTTAGAATTGATCAGTTTCATCTCCTTGCAGTCCAAGGGACTCTCAAGAGTTTTCTCCAACACCACAGTTCAAAAGCATTAATTATTTGGCGCTCAGCTTTCTTTATGGTCCAAATCTCTTCTTCATACATGACTACTGGAAAAACCACAACTTTGACTAGATGGACCTTTGTTGGCAAAGTAATGTCTCTGCTTTTTAATAAGCTGTCTAGATTTATCATAGCTTTTCCTCCAAGGAGCAAGTGTCTTTTAATTTCAAATCTTTTAATTTCACAATCTGCAGTGATTTTGGAGCCCAAGAAAATAAAGTCTGTCACAGTCTCCAGTGTTTCTCTATCTATTTGCCATGAAGTGATGATACCGGATGCCATGATTTTTGTTTTTTGAATGTTGAGTTTTAAGTCAGCTTTTTCACTTTCCTCTTTCACTTTCATCAAGAGGCTATTTCCTCTTTGCTTTCTGCCATAAGGGTGGTGTCATCTGCATATCTGAGGTTACTGATATTTCTCCAGGCAATCTTGATTTCAACTTGTGCTTTATTCAGCCCGGCACTTAGCATGATGTACTCTGCATAGAAGTTAAATAGGCAGGGTGACAATATACAGCCTTTCCCAATTTGGAACCAGTCGGAGAAGGCAACGGCACTCCACTTCAGTACTCTTGCCTGGAAAATCCATGGACAGAGGAGCCTGGTAGGCTGCAGTCCATGGGGTCACTAAGAGTCGGACACGACTGAGCGACTTCACTTTCACTTTTCACTTTCATGCATTGGAGGAGGAAATGGCAGCCCACTCCAGTGTTCTTGCCTGGAGAATCTCAGGGACGGGGGAGCCTGGTGGGCTGCTGTCTATGGGGTCGCACAGAGTCAGACAAGACTGAGGCGACTTAGCAGCCACTGTTACATGTCCGGTTCTAACTGTTGCTTCTTGACCTCTATGTAGATTTCTTAGGAGGCAGGTAAAGTGTCTGGTATTCCCATCTCTTTCAGAATTTTCCATTGTTTATTGTGATCCACACAGCCAAAGGCTTTGGCATAGTTAATAAAGCAGAAGTAGATGTTTTTCTGGAACTCTTTTGCTTTTATGATGATCCAGTGGATGTTGGCAATTTGATCTGATTCCTCTGCCTTTTCTAAATCCAGTTTGAACATCTGGAAGTTCACGGTTCACGTACTGTTGAAGCCTGGCTTGGAGAATTTTGAGTATCACTTTGCTAGCATGTGAGATGAACGCAATTGTGCAGTAGTTTGGCATTGAGCATTCTTTGGTATTGTCTTTCTTTGGGACTGGAATAAAAACTGACCTTTCCCAATCCTGTGGCTGCTGCTGAGTTTTCCAAATTTGCTGGCATATTGAGTGCAGCACTTTCACAGCATCATCTTTTAGGATTTGAAATAACTCTGCTGGAATTCCATCACCTCCACTAGCTTTGTTCATAGTGATGCTTCCTAAGGCCCACTTGACTTCGGATTTCAGGATGTCTGGCTCTAGGTGAGTTATTACACCATTGTGTTTATCTCTGTGTATTCTTGCCACCTTTTCTTAATATCTTCTACTTCTGTTGGGTCTATACCGTTTCTGTCCTTTATTGTGCCCATTTTTGCATGAAATGTTCCCTTCAGTTTAGTTCAATTCAGTCGCTCAGTCGTGTTTGACTCTTTGCGACTCCATGAACCACAGCATGCCAGGCCTCCCTGTCCATCACCAACTTCCAGAGTCTACCCAACCCATGTCCATCTAGTCGGTGATGCCATCCAACCATCTCAACCTCTGTCATTCCCTTCTCCTCCTGCCCTCAATCTTTCCAGCATCAGGGTCTTTTCCAATGAGTCAGCTCTTCACATCAGGTGGCCAAAGTATTGGAGTTTCAGCTTCAACATCAGTCCTACCAATGAACACCCAGGACTGATCTTCTTTAGGATGGACTGGTTGGATCTCCTTGCAATCCACGGAACTCTCAAGAGTCTTCTCCAACACCACAGTTCAAAAGCATCAATTCTTCAGTGCTCAGCTTTCTTTATAGTCCAGCTCTCACATCCATACAGGACCACTGGAAAAACCATACCCTTGACTAGATGGACCTTTGTAGACAAAGTAATGTCTTTGCTTTTTAATATGCTGTCTAGGTTGGTCATAACTTTCCTTCAAGGCGTAAGCATCTTTTACTTTCATGGCTGCAATCACCATCTGCAGTAATCTTAGAGCCCTCCAAAATAAAGTCAGTCACTGATTCCACTGTTTCCCCATCTATTTGTCATGAAGTGATGGGACCAGATGCCATGATCTTCATTATCTGAATATTGTGCTTTAAGCCAACTTTTTCACTCTCTTATTTCACTTTCACCAAGAGGCTCTTTAGTTCTTCTTTGTGTTCTGCCATAAGGGTGGTGTTATCTGCATATCTGAGGTTATTGATATTTCTCCTGGCAATCTTGATTCCAGCTTGTGCTTCTTCCAGCCCAGCATTTCTCATGATGTACCCTGCATATAAGTTAAATAAGCAGGGCGACAATATACAGCCTTGACGTACTCCTTTCCCTATTTGAAGCCAGTTGGTTGTTCCATGTCCAGTTCTAACTGTTGCTTCCTGACCTGCATACAGGTTTCTCAAGAGGCAGGTCAGGTGGTCTGGTATTCCCATCTCTTTCAGAATTCTCCACAGTTTATTGTGATCCACACAGTCAAAGGCTTTGGCATAGTCAATAAAGCAGAAATAAATGTTTTTCTGGAACTCTCTTGCTTTTTCGACAATCCAGTGGATATTGGCAATTTGATCTCTGGTTCCTCTGCCTTTTCTAAAACCACCTTGAACATCTGGAATTTCATGGTACTGCTGAAGCCTGGCTTGGAGAGTTTTGAGCATTACTTTACTAGCGTGTGAGATGAGTGCAGTTGTGCAGTAGTTTGAGCATTCTTTGGCATTGCCTTTCTTTGGGACTGGAATGAAGACTGATGTTTTCCAGTCCTGTGGCCACTGCTGAGTTTTCCAAATTTGTTGACATATTGAGTGCAGCACTTTAACAGCATCATCATTCAGGACTTGGAATAGCTCCACTGGAATTCCATCACCTCCATTAGCTTTGTTCGTAGTGATGCTTTCTAAGGCCCACTTGACTTCACATTCCAGGATGTCTGGCTCTAGGTAAGTGATCACACCATTTTGATTATCTCAGTTGTAAAGCTCTTTTTTTGTACAGTTCTTCTGTGTATTCTTGCCACCTCTTCTTAATCTCTTCTGCTTCTGTTAGGTCCATACTATTTCTGTCCTTATTGAGCCCATCTTTGCATGAAATGTTCCCTTGGTATGTCTAATTTTCTTGAAGAGATCTCTAGTCTTTCCCATTCTGTTGTTTTCCTCTATTTCTTTGCACTGATTGCTGAGGAAGGCTTTCTTGTCTCTCCTTGCTATTCTTTGGAACTCTGCATTCAGATGTGTATATCTTTCCTTTTCTCCTTTGCCTTAAGTTCTCTTCTTTTCTCAGCTATTTGTAAGGCCTCCTCAGACAACCATTTTGACTTTTTGTCTTTCTTTTTTTGGAAGATGGTCTTGATCATTGCCTCCTGTACGATGTCATGAACCTATGTCCATAGTTCGTCAGTCACTCTATCAGATCTAATCCCTTGAATCTATTTATTACTTCCACTGTATAATTATAAGAGATTCAGTTTAGGTCAGCACACTGGTATGAATGTAAAGAATGCTAAAATAGCTACCTTTCTGATCTTGACTACTCTAAGTCTCAGTTTCCTTACATATACAGTGAAATGCGAGTTGAGTGGCTGGATCTGTATGATCAGTTGAGGTAATGACATTCCTGTGCTTCTGTAGCTGTTCTTCTATGCATCTTAATATTCCTTATATCCCAGCTTTACTTGTGAGACCAAATTCATATTGTTCTAGTTCCTTTTTTTTTTGAATGAAACAAAGATGAATATTTTTAATGAAAAAAGGTACAATTCACGAAGAAGATAGACATCATAAACCACTAGATAGCTTAATAACAAAAACAAAGGTAAATAAAGCAAAACTTAGAAGAAATATAAGGGAAAAGAAAAAACATATAATCATTGTGAGACATATTAACATTTCTCTGAGAATATTTTATCAAGTGTTTATCAAATATTTGATCAAATATTTTTATTTGATCAAGTAATTTATCAAATATTTTATCAATATTCTATCAGAAAAACTAAGAATAAAGGCATCTTGAATGATGTTATTAATGATTTAAATATATTTTAATTAATTTATATTAATCACATCCTACACAAATACATTTAAAATTTTGTATCTTATACCTTGTTAATAGATTTCCATAAGACATTTAGAAAAACTGGCCAAAAGGTAAACATTATTAAATTTCAAAAAGTAGAATTCTTTTTTTTAAACATGTGATTCAGTTATACATAAACACACATATTATTTTTCATTAGAGATTATTATAAGACATTGATTATAGTTCCCTGTGCCATACAGTAAACTTTTGTTACTAGTTGCATATCTAGTTTTTAAAAGTAGCAATCTAGCATTCTATTCATACTAAGTCAAACAAGTATAATGAAAATGTCATAAATTTTTTAGTTAGGCAAAAATTCATAAGTTTTCTAAGGTATATATAGTCTGTATACTATTTATATGTATGCACGCAAAAGCTTTTCTACCACACTTGATGAGGGCTTGAGAAAGAACATCCAAAAAAAAAAAAAAAGAGAGATGGAGAAATTGGAAAACATAAACTAAATGAAATGGAAGCACCAAATATGAGATAGAAAAAGTGAAACAGACTATATAAAAGTAAAAGATCCTTATATAGTCCAGTTGTTTTTAAGCATGATTGTTCATTAGAAACATATCTGGAGCTCTGGCCTAAAAAAGAAAAAAGGCAACCCTTGGGCATTTGTAATTTTCAAAAGTTCCAAGATAATTCTGATATGTATATGGAATTTAAAAAGTGATTACAGATTTTTCTAGTAAATGGTAGTTTTTGTGATATAGAATTCTATTATTTTTCTGTTGACCAATAATGGTATTAATACAATGGTATTAAAGTGAGTATTAGTGATATAATCAAAATAGTAAAAGATGTTTATCAGTTTTTACAGTCAATAGCCAGTCTATGTCTTTTGGTTGGTGCATTTAATCCATTTGCAATTAAAGTAATTATCAATATGTATGATCCTATTACTGTTTTCTTAATTGTTTGGGGTTTATTTTCTATAGATATGGCTTTTCCTTCTCTTGCTTTCTGCCTAGAGAAGTTCCTTTAGCATTTGTTGTAAAGCTGGTTTGTTGATGCTGAATTCTCTTAACCTTTGCCTGTCTGGAAAGTTTTTGATTTCTGCATCAAATCTGAAGGAGATCTTGCTGGGTAGAGCATTCTTGGTTGTAGCTTCTTCCCTTTCATCACTTTAAAGATGTTGCGTCATTCCCTTCTGGCTTGTAGAGTTTCTGTTGAGAAATCAGCTGATAGCCTAATGGGAGTTCCCTTGTATGTTATTTGTTGTTTTTCGCTTGTTGCTTTTAATATTTTATCTTCGTCTTTAATTTTTGTCAGTTCAATTACTATGTATCTGTGTTTGTTTCTCCTTGGGTTTATTCTGCCTGGGACTCTCTGTGCTTCCTGGATTTGTTTATTTCCTTTCTCATGTTAGGGAAGTTTTTAGGTATTATCTCTTCAAATATTTTCTCAGGTCTTTTCTCTCTCTCTTCTCCTAGGATCCCTATAATATGAATCTTGGTGCATTTAATCTTGCCCCAGAGGTCTCATAGGCTGTCTTCATTTCTTTTCATTCTTTTTTCTGTATTCTATTCTATGGCAGTGATTTCCACCATTCTGTCCTCCAAGTCATTTATTTGTGCTTCTGCTTTAGTTATTCTGCTATGGATTCCTACTAGTGTGTTATTCATTTCTGTTTGCTTGTTCTTTAGTTCTTGTAGGTCTTTGATAAACATTTCTTGCATCTTCTCAATCTTTGCCTCCATTCTTTTCCCAAAATCCTGGATCATCTTCACTATCATTATTCTGAATTCTCTTTTTCTGGAAAGTTACTATCTCCAGTTCATTTAGTTGTTTTTCTGAGGTTTTATTTTGTCCCTTCACCTGGGATGTAACTTTCTTCTTTTTCATTCTGATTAAGTTTCTGTAATGTGGTTTTGTTTTAGTCCCTGTGTGATTGTGGTTCTTGCTTCTTCTGTCTGCCCTCTGATGGAGGAAGCTAAGAGGCTTGTGTAAACTTCCTGATGGGAGGGACTGGTGATCATGCCCTTGCTCAGTTCAGTTCAGTCCAGTCACTCAGTCGTGTCTAACTATTTGCGACCCCATGGACTGCAGCATGCCAGGCTTCCTGTCCTTTACCATCTCCTGGAGCTTGCTCAAATGCATGTCCATTGAGTCGGTGATGCCATCCAACCATCTCATCCTCTGTCATCCCCTTCTCCTCCTGCTCTCAATCTTTCCCAGCATCAGGGTCTTTTCCAATGAGTCAGCTCTTCACATCAGGTGGCCAAAGTATCAGAGTTTCAGCTTCATAATCAGTCCTTCCATTGAGTATTCAGGATTGATATGATCAGGTTAACGGGGACCTCCAAGAAGGTTAATGTCAAAGGGGACCTTCCCAGGCAGCTGCTGCTTCTTCCCATCCTTGTGGTGAACCCCTGCCAACTTACACCTCCACAGGAGACCTTACAACACTACCAGGCAGTTTTGGTTGAGTTTCCTGTGTAGTCATTGCTTGTTTCCTCTGATCCTTAGTGCATGCAAGGTTTTTTGTGCCCTCCAAGACTGGACTCTCTGTTTGCCCAGTCCTGTGAAAGTCTTGTTATCAAATCCCATGGTCTTCAAGATCAGATTCCCTGGGGATTCCTAGTCCCTTTGTCAGGTATGCAGCTGAGAAGCCTCATGCGGGATTCCAAACCTTCACAACAGTGGGAGAATCTCTTTGGTATTAATGCTCTCCAGTTTGTGGGTCACCCACCAGGTGTGGATGAGATTTGATTTTATTGTGGTTGTGCCCCTCCTACTGTCTCACTGTGGCCTCTTCTTTGCCTTCAAAGGTGGGGTATCTTTTTATGGTGAGTTCTAGAGTCCTCATGGTGGAGAAGGCAATGGCACCCCACTCCAGTACTCTTGCCTGGAAAATTCCATGGACAGAGGAGCTTGGTAGGCTGTAGTCCATGGGATTGGTAAGAGTCGGATATGACTGAGATACTTCCCTTTCACTTTTCACTTTCATGCATTGGAGAAGGAAATGGCAACCCACTCCAGTGTTCTTGCCTGGAGAATCCCAGAGACAGGGAGCCTGGTGGGCTCTCTGTGGGGTCGCACAGAGTCAGACACAACTGAAGTGACTTAGCAGCAGCAGCAGCAGTGTCCTCATGGAGAAGGCAATGGCAACCCACTCCAGTACTCTTGCCTGGAAAATCCCATGGATGGAGGAGCCTGGTAGGCTACAGTCCATGGGGTCATGAAGAATCAGATACTACTGAGCGTCTTCATTTTCACTTTCATGAATTGGAGAAGGAAATGGCAATCCACTCCAGTGTTCTTGCCTGGAGAATCCCAGGGACAGAGGAGCCTTGTGGGCTGCCGTCTATGGGGTCACGCAGAACTGGGCACAACTCAAGTGACTTGGCAGCAGCAGCAGCAGCGTCCTCATGTTGATGGCTATTTAACAGCTAGCTGTGATTTTGGTGCTCTTGCAGGAGGAGATGAGTGCATGTCCTTCTACTCCATCATCTTGAACTGAAAGCCTGTTCTAGCTCCTTCTTTCCCAAGCAGGCAAGTCTCTACCCAAGTGTATGAGCCTAGTAGGCTTTTCATCTACTTGTCTTCCTAAGCATCTCTGTACAAGAGGGTAGGGGCAGTGACTGGGTGAGATTACTAAGGTCCCTCTCCTCTGAACAATCAGAATCACACTTCTCAGTGCTTCATACTTTGCTACCTTCCATGTACTCTTTTGTTTCATGAGTCAGGACATTATGTGCATATATTTTTATCCACATGAAGTTACATCACAGTTCAGCCTTCCAAATGTTAAAGCTGGACTTCAAAAGAAAAAATAGCAAATCTTATCATAGCTCAGTATTGTGGTTGGGTAAATATCTACTCTTAACCATCTTTTCTTTAATGATAAGCTGTCGTTTAGATTTGGGGAGGACTGGAAGGTGACTTTGTGTATATATGATTCTCAGGTTTATTATAGGATCAGCCAACCAAGTCATGTCATTTTTTTTCCAGCCCTGAGCCACTGTAGTTATCCACACTCCATATGTTGGACTCTTCTTTCTCTGAGGTCTGGAAGTAGTTCCATGCAAGGATGATGCCATCAGGGAACTTTCCACATACTATATTAAGAAAGAGTCTCAAAAATATAAGCAAAAACAGCGTGATGATACAAACTAAAAATAGCTACAAGGAAGAAATCTCAACAGGAATGAAAGACCATGGAAATATTCCTGTTTTTCTAAAAATTGAGACAGCAAATGATGTGTCCATGAAGGCAATACACGTAGGGGGAAAACGGGGAGCTAAAGAATTGGGATGGGAGGGAAGTACTGACAATATGAGATTGCAGAGAAACCAGATATTTATACATAAGCTCTGGGCCTGGAAGGAATCTTGTTTTGTAAAGAAACAAATTCAAATAAGTGATATAGGATAATCCTCTGTAAATATGATTTATGTGTTAATGACTATGCAAGAAAAATAACCTGTGGCAACTTCTCCCAAGGTCTTTTAAAACAAATAAGTTCTAGAATACCTGTAATGGATTAAGTAATGTCATAAGTAATTTATGAAAATTGGACATAAACAAACAAAAAAAGGTATGTACTGGGGGAAAAAGATATAACAACTTGCCTATATGACAGTTAGAGCTTTCAGGGGATGAATATAGAAGTTTTTTTGTTCTTATCTGGCAAGGTGCATCTGTGCTGTTTCGGATCTCAGAGCTCTAGCTTCTGGTGCAGGCTGGATTCAAGGCAAGGGTACGGCCAATCTTGGCCTGCTTGGGTGATACATTCATGTGGATGTCAGTTTTGGGGCTCTCAGCCATGTGAGGGACATAGGGAAATTGGGAAGGAAGAAATCTCAGTCTTTCCTCCTTGTTCATAAGCATCCATTGTTGATGGCTTCCTTTGATTCCTTAAGGTGGGATCTCTGGATCCCTATTTAGAATCTTGCCCCAGTAGGAGTGTTCAGAGAACCTGGGAACTTAATTCTGGACTTGAGATGAGAAGCCAAGCAGAATTTCTCTGCCTGTCTTTCTCCAGAGTCAGGTCCCATGGGGCTGGTTGCCTATATGATACCCTTAATTTGGTGACCTGTTGATGGTGCCCTGTTTTGTGCAGGGCTTTGGTCCCTGGGCTTCAGCAATATGTGAACCGTGAACTTCCTGATGTTCAAGCTGGTTTTAGAAAAGGCAGAGGAACCAGAGATCAAATTGCCAACATCCGCTGGATCATGGAAAAAGCAAGAGAGTTCCAGAAAAACATCTATTTCTGCTTTATTGACTATGCCAAAGCCTTTGACTGTGTAGATCACAATAAACTATGGAAAATTCTGAAAGAGATGGGAATACCAGACCACCTGATCTGCCTCTTAAGAAATCTGTATGCAGGTCAGGAAGCAACAGTTAGAACTGGTCATGGAGCAACAGACTGGTTCCAAATAGGAAAAGGAGTACGTCAAGGCTGCATATTGTCACCATGTTTATTTAACTTATATGCAGAGTACATCATGAGAAATGCTGGACTGGAAGAAACACAAGTTGGAATCAAGATTGCTGGGAGAAATATCAATAACCTCAGATATGCAGATGACACTACCCTTATGGCAGAAAGTGAAGAGGGGCTAAAAAGCCTCTTGATGAAAGTGAAAGTGGAGAGTGAAAAGGTTGGCTTAAAGCTCAACATTCAGAAAATGAAGATCATGGCATCTGGTCCCATCACTACATGGGAAATAGATGGGGAAACAGTGGAAACAGTGTCAGACTTTCTTTTTCTGGGCTCCAAAATCACTGCAGATGGTGACTGCAGCCATGAAATTAAAAGATGCTTACTCCTTGGAAGGAAAGTTATGACCAACCTAGATAGCATATTCAAAAGCAGAGACATTACTTTACCAACAAAGGTTTGCCTAGTCAAGGCTATGGTCTTTCCTGTGGTCATGTATGGATGTGAGAGCTGGACTGTGAAGAAGGCTGAGCGCCGAAGAATTGATGCTTTTGAACTGTGGTGTTGGAGAAGACTCTTGAGAGTCCCTTGGACTGCAAGAAGATCCAACCAGTCCATTCTGAAGGAGATCAATCCTGGAATTTCTTTAGAAGGAATGATGCTAAAGCTGAAACTCCAGTATTTTGGCCACCTCATGCGAAGAGTTGACTCATTGGAGAAGACTCTGATGCTGGGAGGGATTGAGGGCAGGAGGAGGAGGGGACGACAGAGGATGAGATGGCTGGATGGCATCACTGACTCGATGGGTATGGGTCTGGGTGACCTCTGGGAGCTGGTGATGTACAGGGAGGCCTGGCGTGCTGCGGTTCATGGGGTCGCAAAGAGTCGGACACGACTGAGCGACTGATCTGATCTGATCTGATCTTGGTCCCTGATATGCTACCTTAAACACCATCCAGGTGACTGTCATCCAGGTGAGCCTCTCCTTGCTTCCCTAACTCCTCATGCTCTTTCATTTTGACTCTTCAGTATTTTTGTGTTGCAGCTTCTCACTCCACATCCTCCCCTCTCTGATTCCCATTCTTCCTTTACGAGACTCTGCTGTCTCCCCCTTCCCCATCCTATTTTCCTCTGTTATGTTTCCACTCTATTCCCATGGTGCATAGACCTGACTCTATTAGAACATGAATCAGTGTCAGCTCATTTGTGTAAGTCACTCAGTGGATTGTGAGCTCCTTGGAGATGGATTCTATATCAGAAAACCTCAGGAAGTTATGGTTGGATTAATTCATTTACTTTCCTTGTTCTGGCTTTCTGTTCTAGTGACCTGATTTGTCCATTCCAGGCATAAGAACTAGGACCCTTGCCAGCTAGTAACCCTCTTTAATAACCAAAGTTCATGTACTAAATCTTGGTGAAGGGCCTTCTGCCTGTGGAATCATGCAGTTCTTGTCTTTTGGCACATACAGTTGACTCCTGAACACTACTGGTTTTGAAGTGCATAGGTTCACTTACTGGATTTTTTTAGGTAGTAAACACTACAGTACTAAATGATCTGCACTTGTTTGGGTCTGCAGATATGGGGGAATTGTGACTAAGGAGGACCAACTATAAGTCAGATGCAGTGGAGGGTTGATGCCCCAACTTCTGTGATGTTCAAGGGGCACTTATAGTCAGACTCCTTCATCTCATTTCATTGGTGAATTAAGGCTAAAAGTGCTCTATGGGTAATTACATTTTTTTTTCTCAAGCCAGCTCAACTTGTTTTTCTCATTAAGAGGTGGCTCTCAGTGTTTCTCTGATTCTTATGGGTGGGTCTAGAGCAGTTTCCAAAGTTTAGTTTCTGGGAACCCTGATTAAGAACACTTGGGATTCTTAAATAAAAGTGAAAATTCCTAGGTTCTTCACCTTTAGAAATCCAATAACAGAATATAGATGTTATGTATATGCAGGCATGGTGTCATAGGCGTGTGACCCGCACAGTTGCCCAGACTTGTGCTTAGAAGGGCCTTGAACTTGGCTTAAAGCTCTGTTACGGCTGCCTTGAAATTCTTCATAATTTTTGACCAATGACCCTGTGTTTTCATTTTGTGGGCCTCAAAAATTATGTAGCTGGGCTGTGTGTGTATAAGACTAATGTCATAAATATTCATTTCGAAGAAACAGCCACTCCATGACTTTCTTCAGAAACCTACCATGATGACTTAAAAAAGTGAATTCTTAATGTTAGTGAGGATATGAGGAAAAGAGCAGTCTCATTTATTACTGTGGTAATGTAATTTTCCTAGAGGGAGATTTAATTTTATATACATTTAAACCTTTAAAAAGTTCCCTTGGATTTAAAATTCAAAATCATAATACATTATTTTCCATATCTGTGCCCTTAGGGCTAATTTTTTTGTTTTGACTTTTATTACTTTTATTTCCAAATTTTATTCTTATTAAGGTAATACATACCCATAGTTTAAAAATCAAGCAGTACTAAAAAGCTTATAATGAAATACAGCAGTTTTCCTGCTTTGTCCCTCCTCACCCCTAAATCCTACTTCCTAGAACTCATTTAACTATATCTTCTGGTATTTACTTCTCTATTTCTATGCTCCTTATTGATTTATCAAATTTAATCTCCTAACTTCCTGTTATAGTTCAGATGATTTATCTCTCTTACACCTTCCTATTATCATTTTACTGTGTCTAATGTATAACTCTTTTTGCATCTATTCTTAGAAATTTATTGGTTTTATATGCATGCATTTTCAGGTTTAGGGAATTACCATGTTATATTAATATATTTAATAGTGTCTTACTTTTTCCATTGTCTGTGTTGCTTTTTACTTGAATGTCTATCAGATAGTGTGAAGAGGTTTATTAAGTGTTACACTGTTAGTACAGAAAAGGATTAATACCAAACTCAATATCTGTTACTAGAGGATGGATTAAACAAATATAGTAGAATACTCTGCCACAGTTAAAATGGACAGACTAGATCCTGTCCCTGGTCCGCAGGTGCAGAACAGGTGCAGGGGGATCTGTTTCTATGGGTGAAGACTGGAAGATCACTGGACATGAGCCCTGTGTGTGGGCCATGTGTGGAGGCTAGGCAGGTGATTCATAGTGTCTCAGTACACCTAGGTACCCAAACAGTGCCCTTCCCTCTCTGTGCTTCTCTGGCACACCTTGGCCATTACTTCCTCAGCTTCTCTTGAGTCACTTTTCTCTCTGGATCCCAGCCTTCTGAACTCTCCACTTTTCCTTGTTCCTTTCTTGCCTTTTCCAGTTTCAGCCTGTTCCCATTGGGAAGAACTCCAATAACCTATATTAAAACAGGGCCAAATCATTAATACTTGAAATATTTTCATGCCTTATAGTCACCCTTCTGTTAAAGAAAAGAAAGAAAAAGGCTAGATGTTCAAATATATGTATATACAGCCAAAATTTCATACTGTTACATTTTATTCATTTTTATGTCCTTTTCTTCTTTGCCATAACCTCTGTTCCCCTCAGGGAGGAAGGCTTAGGAAGTTATGATTATAGATCCAAGCTCCAGGAAGATAAACCTGCCCCCAAACCAGTGATAGCGTAGGTCTCCAAATGAAGACTGGTCACATAGTAATTTGCTATGAACTGGAAGTTAATAATTTCCCTAGACCTCCTGTTGGCAACTTACTACTTCAGCTATGTAAAGACTGTCCTGTGATACCTACAGACTAAATTTACAAGTCCGAATGTATTAGTATGAATGTTAATTAGCTATATAGGAAGCTATGCCCTCACTAAGTCTCTCAGGAGCCCTGTGGAGGCAGCCTCTGAATTAGGTACAGAAAGATGTGGGTCTCTGGTAAGGACTGGGGGAAGCTGTCTTTGTTACTGGTATGACAGGTCTGTTGCTTACATCAGGCTCATAGCCTCAGTAGAAGCTTCATTCTTTACCTGTTAGCTCTTAGCTCTCAAAGGTTTCCCAGAGATTTCATGGTACCTTAGATAAGGGGAATGGTAGTAGGTTGAGGATGGTAAAGATTTACATTTAAAGGGATGGGAAATGTCTACTATATATGAAACCCAGGTCTGTGATTTATTGTTCTTACCATACAAGTGCCTGAGAAGGAACATATCTAAATAATTAGATAAATTCAATATCTCTTCCTTGATCTCCTCTTTCTTACAGACCTGGTTACTGTGGTGGTATGTTCATTGTTCAGTCGTGTCCTACTCTTTGCAATCTCAAAGACTGTAGCCCACCAGTCTCCTCTGTCCATGGAATTTTCCAGGCAAGAATACTGGAGTGGGTTGCCATTCCCTTCTCCAGAGAATCTTTCTGACCCATGGATTGAACCTGGGCCTTCTGCATTGAGGGCAGATTCTTTACCATCTGAACCACCAGGGAAGCCCACAGATCTGTTTGGGGATGTCTTTTGCTGCATAAGTGAGAGTAAAAGGTTCTTGCATATATAGGCAAAGCTTTATTTTAGGCCAGTTGAGACCCTGACCGCATTCATAGTTTGCAGCTCAGACCCTACTTCATCCGTGCATTTGTTCTTGTGCAACAAATGTATTGAGCTTCTACAAAATGGCAGGTCTAGTCCTTTGCACATCTGAATAATATAGTTTGGCAAATGTGTACAAAGCTCTCACTTCTGAAGGTTGAACAGAATCTCACTGTTTCTAGATGGATTCCATT
The DNA here is from genome assembly GCA_935064755.1 of Tragelaphus eurycerus. Lineage (NCBI taxonomy): Eukaryota > Metazoa > Chordata > Mammalia > Artiodactyla > Bovidae > Tragelaphus > Tragelaphus eurycerus. The sequence continues at coordinate 83,352 of CAKXYN010000451.1, read as the reverse complement.
GAGAGTGAAACAATTTTACAAAATCCTATTTATGTGTAATCAGTTTATTGATCACTTGTAACACGGTTGGATGAGTATAAACATTTTGAATCTCCCCCTGCCCCTGTCCCCAACTTCAGTTTCCAACCAGGCTTTGTAGAATTTCTGTTTCTTGCCTTTAAATGCTATTGGGGGTGGAGTCCACAATGTTTCCTTCTTTTCCAATCGTTAAAAGTTGAGACCTCCCCTTTGCTGGCCCTGTAGTGGGTAAGACTTGTGGCTTTGGGGATACAAAGATCAGTGGGGACAATGGTTTATTCTTGTGATTTTCCTCCTACTCCAGCTCTTTGCACTGGGGAAGAGGGGTAGAAAGACTGTCTACTATTTTACTATTTTCCTTTTCTACTTTAGCTACCTTGGAAATTATGGTTGAGAGTGGTAGTCTGGCTCTGAAATTTCTCAGTGCTTTGAGTTAGATCTTCAAGGTGTTGAAGTGGTTAAGAAGAGGGACAGAGACAAGTAACTCTTAATTAATAGCCTTGTTTGTAGACCCTTGTGAATGGTTACCATGGTTCTCTCGCTGTTATTGACAGATTTTGGGTGCAGCTCCAGTGCACACATGAGTTCTTTGGAAGGCCATGTAGACCCTCCCTGATAGTTCCTTGACATGAAAATGCAGAGTCCCCTCCCTCTGAGGTTCTACTCTTGGGAGATCTGGGCACTCTTTGGCTGCTAGACCTCCCTTGGCAAGTTGCCCTCAGGTGGGGAAACTGCAAATTATCTCAAGGCCAGCTCACTCAGTGGATTCATTTGATCATAAGAAATTTATATGTTCTTGTCATCACATCTACCCTGTGTTCTGATCATCATGGATTCACCCTGTTGGTAAAGCAAAGATTCTACTCTAAATGGTATAAGGTGCCCAGACACACACCACCTGACCCTGGATGGATGCGATTGGCAGTTGTTTATTAGTCACTTATTCACAAGGGCACCATATGCCAAGCAGGCCTACATGTGGTTGTCTTGGGAAGTAGAAGGAACCAGAAAGGCTTCCTCTTTATCCATAAGGAACAGTAGAACTTACCAATCACTGAAGACTTTGGCACCCAGAATGGAGAAATCTTCTCCTTGCTTTCCTGGAAGTTATTTTATTGTTAACACCAGTCCCACATGCCTACATCAGAATCCCATCTGGTGTGGTGCCTCTCAGCTCTCTGCCCGAGGTAGACTTCTCTCCTTCTACACATTCTCCCTGGGTGAATACATTCATTCCCAATAAAAAATAATGGCCATCCATATACTTATACTTCTTACAACTCTATCTCAAAACACTTTCCTGAGTCCTAGATCTATGGATCCAGCTTCTTGGATGTTGCCACTTGAATACTCAGAGACCCTTCAACCTTAAAAGTCCAAAATCAAACTCATTGTCATTGTCTTCATATCCCAGCCTATGTCCCTTCCAGGGTGTTCTGTATTGGTTAAGGACACCACAGTCCACTTAGTTGCCAGAAATCAGAAGTCTCAGGGTGATTTTTGATTCCATTGTCCACTTCACCCCCATATTTAATCCATAACCAAGAGATGTTGGTCTTCACCTCACACAAGTCTCAAACTTGTCCATTTCTCTCCATCAGCACTGCCTCCACACCAGCCCAGTATCTACAACTGTGAATCTTTTGTGGTCACATAATGGCTTCCCAGTCAGCCTTTTTGCCAGTCTTCCCCTCTCTAATTTATTTCTTGCTCTGCTGGCAGAACGAACTTTCTGAATAGACCACATCACTGATTTACTTAAGAACATTTAAATACTCTTCATCGTCTTTAGGATATATACTCTTTACTAAGAGTTATAAAGTCCTTCATCATGTGATTACTGCCAACTTTCCAATTTGCTTTCCTGTCTGTATCCCATGAATTTTATACCCCAGCTCTACTAATCTTTTCATAATTCAGTTTTTCTCTTGCATACCTTTCTAAATGCTGCCTCCTCTGCCTGGAATATACTTTGGATCTTGCATTGCCAGACCTTTCTTCAGCCTTTCATCCAGCTGACTCCTACTAAACCTTCAGATCTTAGGCTTAAACCTTACTTTCTCTGGTAGATCTTCCTTCACCCTGATAAGGACACGTGTTCCTGTAATGGACACGACTGAGCGACTTCGACTCTGAGCGACTTCACTTTCACTTTTCACCTTCATGCATCGGAGAAGGAAACGGCAACCCACTCCAGTGTTCTTGCCTGGAGAATTCCAGGGACAGGGGAGCCTGGTGGGCTGCCGTCTATGGGGTCACACAGAGTCGGACATGATTGAAGTAACTTAGCAGCAGCAACAGCAACATCCAGTATTTCTCGCATCATAAGATTTAACATTTCTTGCTCAATTTTTGGATACCCTTCTTAGTACCATGAAGGCAGGGTTTGTGATGTCTGGATATTACTCTAGCCCAGGTGTCTAACATGCAATATACCTTTACTGAACAGATTAAATTTTACTTAACTTTGCTAAACTGCAGCTCTAAAAATGGGAATAATGATACTTACCTCCTTAGGTACTGTCAACAGCCCCATAAAAAAAATCTGGGAATAGGTCTATAGAGAAATGAGAACATCTAGTGAGGGACAGAGGTAAAATTAGGACCCTTACAGTCTGATTTCAGATTCTTGTTCTTCACCTCTATGCAATGCTCTCTCCCAAGGAAGCTACTTTTCAGGTAATTCTATCTATGGTTCCTCTGCTTTTATTCCTCTACTGCAGTTTGGAAATAGTATATAAGAAAGATTTGCTGCTACAATTCAGAACACTGACAGCTCAGAAATGTGACAGCTCATATCTAGAAAACAAGAAAGGAGAAAAAAGAATCACAAGAGGTAAACATGAAATTTCCAAAGCAGAAGAGTCTGTAAGCTCTTTAGAACAAAGGCAGAAGCTGGTCTCTGGAGAATGTGGATGCTTCATGGCACAGAAGAGCAGTGGACACTCATCAATACTTAGTCGTCAAGAAGCAGTTTCAAGTGTGCTCATTATGCATTTAACTTTCATAGTTGATAAATATTTATTGATCTGTCTTATGCAGAGAACTGTGCTATGTACTGGGGATATAGAAGTGGTTCTTCTGTCAAGGGGTTTGCTGTGTGGTGAGGGAGCAGTCTAGGAGGTGGGCAACTTTAATGCATTGCTAAGGCAGCCATCAGCTTAGAGGGGTGTGGCAGCTCATGGCAGGAACACTTCATAAATTATTTAGAGAAGACTTTTTGATAGAAGTGATGTCCAGGATGAAACCAGGATAACTCACAGCATATAATGTCTTTCAAAAGGAGAGTACAGCATCTTTCAGAAAGATTAAAGATGAGAAATGGTGGTAATAAAGAGATGAAGACATAGTTTAAAGTTTACTAGTGGATCTTGGCGGAGAAGGCAATGGCACCCCACTCCAGTACTCTTGCCTGGAAAATCCCATGGACAGAGGAGCCTGGTAGGCTGCAGTCCATGGGGTCGCTAAGAGTCAGACATGACTGAGCCACTTCACTTTCTCTCTTCACTTTCATGCATTGGAGAAGGAAATGACAACCCACTCCAGTGTTCTTTCCGGGAGAATCCCAGGGACGGGGGAGCCTGTTGGGCTGCTGTCTATGGGGTCACACAGAGTCGGACACGACTGAAGTGACTTAGCGTAGCATAGCATAGTGGATCTTGGTATCAATTCTAGTTCTGTCAGTTACCAACTGTGTGACTTGAAGCAAGCCAGTTAACATTTCTACCATTAACCTAAAAGTGGGCTTAAAAGTGCATCTTTATAATAGTAGTAAGTACAGTAGTAAGAAGCACATGGAATGTTATATTTGAAGACTGTCGTGAAATGCAAAGTACCAGAAAGTTGAAATACTATTATTAAGTGAAATAATGTAGGTGAGCATAGCATCTGCCTTGTAGTAAACCTTTGGTAAACCACAGTCGTCTTCCACTATACACAACAACACTTGAAATTCTTCTTTCCTTTGGAGATGAGATTCTAAAGAGCGAGAGCCTAGTGACATAGGTCACTAATCCATGCTTCTGTGTCGTCTCCTGCCTCTTTCTCTCCTCCCCCATTTTCCAGAGATAGATGCTTCCCACCACCAAGCTTGTCATGGCTGATGGTTGGTATTTCTGTGTTTTCTTTCTCCTCTGATACTACCTTCATGTTAGGATGAAATAGGGGCTGGAAAATGAGGTGGTGAGAAATTTGACGTGGTGAATGGCCAGCAACAAAGGGGCATGAGTCTTTGCACTGCTGCTGCTGCTGCTAAGTCGCTTCAGTCGTGTCCGACTCTGTGCGACCCCATAGACGGAAGCTCACCAGGCTCCCCTGTCCCTGGGATTCTCCAGGCAAGAACACTGGAGTGGGTTGCCATTTCCTTCTCCAATGCATGAAAGGGAAAAGTGAAATTGAAGCCGCTCAGTCGTGTCCGACTCAGTGACCCCGTGGACTGGAGCCTACGAGGCTCCTCCGTCCATGGGATTTTCCAGGCAAAAGTACTGGGGTGGGGTGCCATTGCCTTCCCCGAGTCTTTGCACTAGAACGACTCAAAATCTAAAACCATGGAAGGATTTTTGGCCTCATAATGGATTTGTCATTTCCCCCAAAGTATAATACCTTGGAGATGCCTTGATTCTTCTCCCCAACCCCAGTTTTTATTGAGTTGTCCTTGATCTATGTTTGCTGTGCTAAGTTGCTTCAGTCATGTCCGACTCTGTGCAACCCTATGGATTGCAGCCTGCCAGGTTTCTCTGTCCATGGGATTCTCCAGGCAAGAATACAGGAGTGGGTTGCCATGCCCTCCTCCAGGGGATCTTCCTAACCCAGGGATAGAACTCACATCTCTTATGTCTCTTGCAATTGCAGGTAGGTTCTTTACCACTAGTGCCTCCTGGGAAGCCCCTAATTGACTTACAGTATTGTGTAAGTTTAAGGTATACAGCATGACAATTTGATATATGTAATTACTGTGAAGTGATTACCACAGTACATTTAGTTAATATTACCACATGTTACACATTTTTTTTTTCCTTGTGATGAGAATTTTTAAGATCTACTCTTTGCTGTTGTTGTTCAGTCATTCAGTCATGTCGAACTCTTTGTGATCCTATGGACTGCAGCACACCAGGCCTCCCTGTCCATCACCAACTCCTGGAACTTGCTCAAACTCATGTCCATTGAGTCAATGATGCCAGTCAACCATCTCATCCTTTGTTGTCCCCTACTCCTGTCTCCAATCTTTCCCAGGATCAGGGTCTTTTCTAATGAGGTGACTCTTCATATCAAGTGGCCAAATTAATGAAGCTTCAGCTTCAGCATCAGTCCTTCCAATGGATATTCAGGATTGATTTCCTTTAGGATTGACTGGTTTGATCTCCTTGCAGTCCAAGGGACTCTAAAGAGTCTTCTTCAATACCACAGTTCAAAAGCATCAATTCCTCACTGCTCAGCCTTCTTTATGGTCCAACTTTTACATCCGTATATGGCTACTGGAAAAACCATAGTTTTGACTATACAGACATTTGTTGACAAAGTAATGTTCCTGCTTTTTAATATGCTGTCTAGGTTTGTCATAGCTTTTCTTCCAAGGAACAAGTATCTTCTAATTTCATGGCTGCAGTCACCATCTATAGTGATTTTGGAGCCCAAGATAATAAAGTCTGTCACTGTTTCCATTGTTTCCCCATCTATTTGCCATGAAGTGATGGGACTGGATGTCATGATCTTCATTTTTTAATGTTGAGTTTTAAGCTAGCTTTTTCACTATCCTCTTTCACTTTCATCAAGAAGCTCTTTAGTTTCTCTTTGCTTTCTCTCATAAGGGTGGTGTCATCTACATATCTGAGGTTATTGATATTTCTCCTGGCAATCTTGATTCCAGCTTGTGCTTCATCAAACCTGGTATTTTGCATGGTGTACACTGCATAGAAGTTAAATAATCAGACTGACAATATACAGCCTTGACATACTCCTTCCCAACTTTGAACCAGTCTGTTGTTCCATGTCCAGTTCTAACTGTTGCTTCTTGACCTGCATACAGGTTTCTCAGGAGGCAGGTAATTTGGTCTGATATTCCCATCTCTTGAAGAATTTTCCACAGTTAGTTGTGATCCACATAGTCAAAGGGTTTTGTATAGTCAATGAAGCATAAATAGGTATTTTTCTGGAGTTCTCTTGCTTTTACTGTGATCCAGTGGTTACCAGCAATCTGACGAATCTGACCAGAGGTCAGCTTGAGCATCTGGAAGTTCTCAGTTCATGTACTGTTGAAGCCTAGCTTGGAGAATTTTGTTCATCACTTTGCTAGCATGTGGAATGAGTGCAATTGTGTGGTAGTTTTAACATTCTTTGACATTGCCCTTCTTTGGGATTGGAATGAAAACTGACCTTTTCTAGCCCTGTGGCTACTGCTAAGTTCTACTCTCAGCAACTTTCTAAGTTTCTGAGATCTACTCTTAGCAGCTTTCAAATATGCAATATAGTATTGTTATCAAGTCATCATGTTGCTTCTTAAAGTCTCAGAACTTAATTTATCTTATAACTGAAAGTTTGTACCTTTTGATCACTTTCACTTAACACCCCTATCCCTTCCTCTGGCAACCACCAAAAACAGAACCACCTGTTCTGGTTTTGTTTTTTTTTTTTTTGAGTCTTTTTTTTCTTTTTAAAATTCCACATATGAGTGAGTTCATAAACTATTTTTCTTTTACTGACTTATTTTACTTAGGGCATTATAAGTGTCCTGATTCTTAATTTTGTATGGGATATGACTCTTTGTTTAAAAATTTATTTGTTTTGAAATAAGATTTGAGGGTCCTACCCTTGTATGTGTAGGAATGATTTTTTTATGGTAACTTCACGTACTTTATAGAGAAGGAAATGGCAAGCCTTTCTAGTATGCCTGCCTGGAGAATCCCATGGACAGAGGAGTCTGGCGAGCCACAATCCATAGAGTTGCAAACAGTCAGATATGATCTAGTGGTTAAACAACAACAAGGGATTAGTAGCATAGTGACTGAATTAATACTGACCGTGAGGAGGGTCTTGAAGCAACTTGGTTTACAGAAGTTGGCTTATAGAAAATCCAGAGAAGGAGAAATTACAGACCCAAGTGACCCCACCTCTGTGAATCTGCTTATTACTTTGTTTTTAGGTGAGGGCCAACTGCAAAGAATCCAGAAAAGCATAACAGATGTGTCTAGCTGATCAAAACATGCTAGAAAGTCCAAGCCTAGTGCTTCATACATAGCTGGTGCTTGACTATTATATGAGGATTTAGTAAGCACCCATTCTACCTAGCACTTTACTAGGCACAGGGCAGGGCATACCAGTGAAAGAAACAGTTCTGATTCTTAACTTTATATGGCATATCATATATCTGATCCTGATACACTTTTTGATTCAGTGATAGAAACCAACTCATAAGCGACAAAAGCACAATGAGAAAAATGCTATCCTAATATAATTTTGCACAAAGAACTGTAGGGGCAAATAAAAAAGAGTAACTAATTTCCTAGCTGGGAGTGAGGTAAATGATGCTGCTTCAAGAAAATGTAAGGTAGCATTTATAACTGGATAATAGTCAGTCCAGAATAAATAGGTAAGGGGATTAAAAATGTTTTTTGATGACTAGTGAGGAAGAATTAAAAACACTGTATTTATAAAAGGGGTCTTTCATACTTTCAGAGGAGACAGTCTCATTTTGGAGGAAGACATGCCCCCACTCCTCAGGGAGTGCTGTCTTCAGGCACAGGAGAGATGGCTTCATGGAGGGTTGATCTTAAGAGCACAGTCAGGGCAGACCTATGGCAAGTCCAAGATTTTCAAATCCAGCTCTTGACCTTTCAAGAGCTTTTATAGGAAGACTTGCTTCTATGGTGTTGAAATTTCAATGACAAAGAACAGAAATTAGAGGTGACCAGGCTTTGGAAGAAGTATGGTCTTCCCACCTAGATTCTCTGAAGTCTGTAAAGCTAGATCTTACTGTAGATAAGTTCCTTGAAAGTTACCTACCTTTTCTCAGTACAGGGGAAAGGAAATCACTCCCTTAAGTAAGAAGACAGAATTATGGGATGAGCAGAGAAGCATTTTTTAAAAATACAAAATACTTTAGTAGAAAAATGCACAGAATCAGAGTCTTTAACTCTCCCTAGAACCACCCAAGGCAACAATATAGCAGGTATGTCCCAATAGCATGAAACCAGAAAAACTCCCTGAACGCCCTGGGGAAGAAGGATTGTTTCTTTAAAGGAGACCTAGTAGAAGTAGATATAGATATTATTTTCTTTTTTTAGCCTTTTTTTCTTTCTTTCTTTCTTTTTTTGTGAATTGAGTGATGAAACAAATCTCTGAACTACTTCTGACTACTGGTGCTGTTGGTTTTGTTCTAATTCTTCTTTATGGTACTATCCAGGAAGTGCCATAGTGTGTGCCAGCAAAGAGTATCTTTATGGTTCTCAATCCAAAATTTTTTGACCAATTCATTATTCTTCATAATGAATAGAGAGAAACTCACTCCATAAAGAGAACCAGCAGCTGAGAGAATGGACTAACACAGTCAGATTAGAGAGGTGAGAGTTGTTCACAATTTATAGCTCTGGCTAACATTCTGAAGATATTGGATGGAAGCAAAGGCTCTAGTATAAACCAAATAATAAAGGCTGAAATTCTGAGGACTAAATTGGTGATTTCAAGCTTTATTAATTAAAAAAAAAATAACACACATCTCACCTTTCTCAAAGGTTCTGATATATTTTTCTCCCTTACCACTGACTATTCTTATCCTGCTGGGAAGATTTTGTCCAAGTTTCATTTTCTGTAGGTTGTATTATGAAAGTATTAGAGATTAAAATTTTTTCAAACATAAAATACTCACATTAATATGCTTTAAAGAAGTCCGCTGCCCCACCCTGAAAGTTTGGATGTGTTTTTAAAAAAATCATGCCCATCTTCCCTGACTTCTTACATACTCAAAAAATTGAAAATTCTTGGACAAAAGTTTGAAATATATGGAGACAAAGTTGACAGTTTTTGTAGTGAAGGTGTTGATGCAAGATATGCACAGCTCATTACAGGACAGATTGCACAGGACAGACTTGAGGTTGAGTGCATCAAGAACACAAACTGTTATTTATAAAAAGGGTTGATGAACTAAGAAATGTTTTTGCCCATAGCTCTGCACAGGGCGTCCTTGGCCTCTTTGTTCCTCAGGGTGTACACCACAGGGTTCAGTAGTGGGGTGATGGCAGTGTAGGTCACTGAGATCAGCTGATCCTCGTCCTTGCTGTTCTCTGACTTGGGCTTGAGATAGGCAATGGAGGCACAGCCATAGTGGACAATGACCACAGTGAGGTGGGAGGCGCAGGTGGAAAAGGCCAACTTCTGGCCTTCGGTTGAGGTGATCTAGAAGATGGTGGAGATGATGAGAATATAGGAGGTGAAGACCAGGCCCATGGTAACCAGGATCACAGATACACTGACAACAAAATCTATGATCTCATTGGCAGTGGCATCAATACAGGAGAATTTTATGACAGGGAGAATGTCACAAAAGAAATGACCCACCACCCTGTGACAGAAGGGGGAAGTAAATATGGATATTGTACAGCTGCTATGGCCAAGCCAATGCTGCAGTCTCCACTCATCAGCTGGATGCACACCCTCTTGCTCATGATGAGTGTGTATCTCAAAGGGTTGCAGATGGCCACGTAGTGGTCATACCCCTTCCCCATGAGCAGAAAGCAGTTGTTGATAGCTAAGGTAAGAAAGAAGAATATTCGAATGGTACATCCTGCCAGGGAGATTGGCCAGTTCTGGGCTACGAGTTCAGAGAGCATGCATGGAATGGTGACCAGTGTGTATACGGCCTCTGAACTGGCCAGCATTCTTAGGAAGAGGTACACGAGAGTGTGGAAGTGATGATCAATGAGAATGATGCTCACAATGATGGCATTGCCAGCCAAGGGTAATGTACAGGATGAGAAAAACCATGAAAAGGGTAATCTGGTGTTCATGGAATGTGGAGAATCCTAGGAAAATGAACTTTGTCACTTCTGTGAGGTTTTTTTCTCTGCATTCTTCAGTTTCAGTGTCTGAGAACAATGCAGGAAGTCAACATCGAGAAATTCCCATTGTGGTGTGGACTCTAGAATAAGGATAGAGAGAAGGGTGTAGAGGACAGACAGATATGCACACGTGCGTCTATTTCCTCACTGTATGATCAGTAGGTAGGGTGCTGGCATAGTTTTATGGCTTCTTTAGCCCCCTCCCTTTTCCCAGTTTTTGCTGTCTTCTTTATCTTTTGTTAAGCCTCTAAGGAATGACCAATATGTGAGACTACTGCACACATTCTTTCAAGTTCTTATCCTGAATATGTTGTTTTTGTAGACAATGGATGAAAGACTGTTTTGTTTTAATGACATGTAAGCCACAGTACCCTTGAGTGTACACATCCTAGCTTTGCCTTTCTCTTCTAGGGAAAGTATGAGAAGCTGGGAAAACAAAATGGAGACGAGAGAGTTAGACTTACTGAATTAAAATCACTGGTGCCACTTAGGAGAAGTTTCTGAGAACAGTGTACAGAATTAATCTCAGGAGAGCTGGTCTTTAGGGACACGTTAGCAGGAGTGAAGATGAAGGATTTGGGGCTCAGCCCAGATGGTCTAGGTGAGATGAACCATTGGCAAAGTTGCTTGGTTGTGAAAGTAATAACAGGGATTTGAGGGTTTAGGGGTGAGTAAACTAAGGAGAAAAGGGGAAATTGTTGGAAAAGAGAGGAGGATCAGCAACATGTCAGAAGGCTAGACCTTGAATGAAAGAAATAGCAATTTCTTTTTGGCAGAGGCACTTAAAAACATTGTAATAATTGATTTAAAATTGTTTGCTAAATTATATTTTTGTTGCTCAATTGAAAAGTTTTGTTTGACTCTGTGACCCCATGGACTGCAGCATGTCAGGCTTCCTGGTCCTCCACTGTCTCCTCGAGTTTGCTCAATTTCATATCCATTGACTCGGTGATGTTATCTAACCATCTCATCCTCTGCCATCCCCTTCTCCTTTTGCTAAACAATGCTGTGTTGTAAAGTTTCCCAAGAGCCCTAAACCTTCATCTAGAGTTGTCATGTGTACAGTCTTGAGTTAGTGGTATTTGGGAAGTGGAGAGAGGTGGGTGATGGCCATGCAGAAAAAGGGTACCATGTGCAAGAGGTGAAATCCAGAGGCAGGAAGAAAAACTTCTTGCTGGTAATGACTGGAAGAAACACAGGACCTCTCTTGTTCTGTTCTGCCTTGCAAGCGCACACAGTATTTCCTAGAAATTTGGTGAGGGACTCTGGGATTGCCACCATATTTCAAATGGTAGTTTGAACCACTTTCCACAAGGAACAAGGTCATACGAGCAAGCTGGAGGATTTTGGAAAATCTAGAAAACTTCCACTAGCAATCTAGGAATCTAGATTCTTAGTTTTTCTTTCCTGGGAATCTAGGGAGCACAATATAGAAAATGTGGATATTCTGGAAAGTACTCCATCATGGAAAATAAGGAGGCAGACGTTTAGAGTAGAAATGAGGGGGACTTCCTTGGTGATCCAATGGTTAAGAATTCATCTTCCAATGCAGAGGACATGGGTTTGTTCCCTGATCTAGGAACTTAAGATCCCACATGCTATGCGACAACTAAGTCTGTGAGCTGCAACAAAGAGCCTGTTTGTTGATACCACATGCCAGATGCTGATCCCATGGGCTGCAACTAAGACCTGACACAGTCAAAAATGAATATTAACAAAATAAAGTAGAAATGAGTGTGCCACTAAATAAAGTAACTTGTATTAAAAAGGCTGCTGAGATACCAATTGGATAGACAGAGATGAAAGAGAGTGTCAGTGCAACTCTAAGCTTTTCAGGAAGAATGAGAATTATACAGCTGTGGCTCCTTAAAGGGAAAATTCAGTTCATCAGTCATGGTAGCCACATTTCAAGTACGAAAAAGGAACATGTGACTAGTGGCTACTCTGTTGGGCAGCACGCATATCAAACATTTCCTTCCCTGGTGAAAGTTGTGATGAACACTGCTGCTCTCGTGCATTACCATAGACAGATATGTGGAATGCATGAAAAGCAAAAAAAAAAAAAAAAAAGCTATTTAAAGAACAATAACATGGTGTGCTGCCATATGGTTAAAAATGTGTGTGTGTGAATGCATATTTTTATATATGCAAGACGTCTGAAAGAATATATAGCTGATATTATGGGTTAACCATTATGTTTGAGTAGGGGTGAGATTATACGAAACTTTTTTAATGGCTGTATTGACAATGAAGATTATGGGCCTTATTTTAAATTATTTTAACTCTGAGTATAAAACTATAGCTCATAGTATGGAGAAGGTAAAGGAAGATAACAGCTGAAAACAGATATGAAATCGAGTAAGAAGGAGGTCACTGGTGATGTACTGGCCAATTTCAGTAGAGTCTTGGATTGGAAAGCCAGGTTACAGGGAGGTAGCAGAACTTTTAACATGTCATAGATGACAACATCAGATCTTATGTGCTTTCTTCCTTTCCTGATGAACCTATTGCAATGAGTTACAAAAAATAGTTAAGGAGGTATTGAGCCAGCAAAGCTGCAGGCTTATTTGGAGCCAGAGAAGAAAAAGACAATAGTAAGCTGAATTGAGTTGAAAGAGAAAGAGAAGAAAAGAAAAAAAAAAATCCCAGGAGTCTTTAGGGCCTGAAAAGTACTGCTTTCACCCCAAAATCAGCCAGATTTGTTGTTAAGCATGCCTCAGGTAATTATAAAGTTATCTTCTTCAAAGAAATTATAAAGTTATAAAGAGGATGGCTGATGACCAGGGAATGTGGCCCAGGTACATAAGCCCAGGAGAAAAAAAGAGAGGGGAGAAATAAGTTTATTGCCTTTGGTGCACATTTGAATTGGATTGCACAGACAATGAAAGACTATCTTAAGGCAGGATATTCTTAGAATGTGGCAAAAAAATGCAAAAAGAAGGCCAGATCAAGACATGTGGGAGTATATAATGCAAATGTTCAATGCAAATGTTCAAAGCAGTGTTCTTTCCATGTTGCATTTATTTAGAAGCAAGGTGCATAGTAGGCGAGGGAAGAGTGAAGCCCTGTCACTAGAGGGCGCTACCATTTCCTCTGCCTGAGTAACTCAAGTACAGCCCAAGCCTCAACATTCCCTTCAGACAAAATGAACAAATAGTGCCGCAGTAACTGGGATTCACCCTCCATAACGTGCAGGCTTCTCTTTGACTCAAACAGTAAAGAATGTGGCTGCAGTGAGGGAGACCTGGGTTCAGTCTTTGGGTTGGGAAGATATCCTGTAGGAGGGCATGGCAACCCAACTTCAGTATTCTTGCCTGGAGAATCCCCCTGAACAGAGGAGCTTGGTGGGCTACAGTCCATGGGGTCACAAAGAGTTGGACACAACTGAGCGACTGGGCACAGCAGTGGCTTCCCTGTTGGCTCAGACAGTAAAGAATCTGCCTGCAATGTAGGAGACCTGGGTTCAATCCCTGGGTTGGAAAGATCCCTTAGAGAAGGAAATGGCAACCTACTCCAGTATTCTTGCCTGGGGAATTCCATGGACAGAGGCTACAGCCCATGGGATGGCAAAGAGTCAGACATGACTGAGCAGCTGAGCACAGTGTATTTTGGTGATTGGCTGTACTTCCTAGGCTGGGTGTCATATGCTCATCACACTTGGAGTGTTTTTCCAAGCATTCTTCCCAATGATTGTTCTCCATTTCAGGAGTTCTAGGGTGTGGTCACTTAATCTTGCCACATCTTCAGGGATGTTGTAGCATGAAGGAATGAAATGGAAGGTGAAGGGCAGTTGCTTCCTATTTCATTTTTAATCTGTCTTTTTAAAAAGCACAATCCAAAATTGTTGCTGTAAAGATAGGTGTTGTTGAAATAATCAGCAGAGGGCTGTTAACTGCCTCTGGAGGTGAGGGAGGCCCCAGTGAAGGAGATGGGGAAGTATGGGACGTGGGAGTAAATCGCATTGCGTTCTTACCTGGAGTCAATTCGTGAACAATCCCCAGTGTTCGCTGTGGGAGGGGAGAAGTTGCAGAGGGCACCATGGTGCTGAAGTGGTGTGTGGAAAGGGGGAGTTGATTATACCAGTGGAGAATGGCTGGGTTGCGTTCTCAGCAGTTAGAACAGGTGTCAGTGAACTTAAGGATACTTTTAGCACCGTATGATCGCCCTCTTTCTTCATCCTGGTCACTCTTGTGAGCCAGCCCAGCCAGAGTGACTGCAGCTGGGCACTGGAGCAACAGCCCTTCTACCATCCAAATCTGGGTCCTCTCTGCGCCTGAACCCTAGGGGCGTTTCTGTGTAAGTGACACGCTAGCAGACAATCTCAAAAGCACAGTATAGAACAGAAAGGAGCTTTCAAAATGATTTAAACACTCCAGAAGGACAAAAACCCTGTGGGGGAGTAAGGATACTGAAATGTGCTCATGCATCAAAATTTTAGTCATGAAGCCGATATTCTGACTAGAGGAAAAAGAAAAATAAGGTAGAGGGGAAAAGCACAATTTGAGGGTGTAAAGGAAATACCATTTGCAAAGGGAAGAAATTCTGACAAAACCCATGGATTCTTAAAAATATCTAGATCTTTATAAGCAAAATCTGTGCCTAGAAACCGAATCTGTGTTTAAAAAAATAAACTATGCAAGGTAGGCTAAGTCTCTATAATTGTATTTTGAGTTAAAAGGAGTCGTGCTGCTAAAAAAAAAAAAAAAAAAAAAATGACATTTTTTTGCCAGGCTTTCCATCTTGTCCTGTCCTTTCTTTTCCTTTCATTAAAGAAAATAGATGTAAGGTGCCAGGAATGGAGGAGCTGACTTCTTAAGAAATTGATGATTATGTGAACTATTTGAATAAACAAGAGAGTGATGACTTTTCTTTGGGACAGAAGCCTTCCCGTACCCAGAAGAATCCGCCCCCTTACCTTCTTGAGTCTGTAGAATCTGCCTGTGCTCTTTTCTGGTTATAGGGCATAGCAGGCAATTATGACTTATTTACAAGAAGTCACTGCAATGCCAAGAAAACTGATTGTCATTTTTTACTAGAATAAATAATAGAACCAGGGTCTTCTGCATTTTTGGCAGATTCTTTACCACCTGAGCTACCAGGGAAGCCCCAGTAGAATCTTAATATCATACAAAACTCAGCCTTATTAGGGTCTAGGTCAGCCTTACTACATTAATAGATCACTCACAGTTCATTGCACTTTGGCTGAAGCATAAGGCGACACATTCGCACTGAGCAAATCTAACCTTCAAGGAGCAGTCCCTTTAAAGTCTGATTTGACCGGGACTCTCAGGAGAATTCCTGTTGTCTCGTTCTTGTCTCCTGGGTTTATTTGCCAAGAGACTTACTGTGTATCCCATGGGTCTGAATGTAGTCCAAATCCTGAAATGAGCCCAGATATCTCATACAATTGGGTCATGCCGGGAATACTGGGCAAGCTCTGGTCTCACATGGCCTGACTTTTTCTTTTCCTCCTGGAGAAAAATAGCTCACCTCAGACACAGATGTGTTGAATGTCACATGGCACTATCTTCTGTTCTTTTGAATCTATGTTAGTGTGTTGCCCCTGCTGAGTTACTCTCAATGAAAATGTACTTGTATAAAAGTCAGATGTGATGACTCTTAATGTCTATGTGAAGAGCTTTACCCTATTTCTGCTACTAACAGGGGACATACGTAGGTTTGGTTAGGTAAGGGGTAGGATTGGGAGCAGAGGGTGAAAACAGAGCATGAATTTTTCTTTTTGTAGGAATATACCAAGAAGTTAAGGGAGATGATTTAAAGACTTAGGTAGTAAGTCTCTTTTACGTCATAGCTGACACTTATTCAGTTGCTATATTGTGTCTGACTCTTTGTGACCCCATGAACTGCAGTGTGCCAGGCTTCCTTGTCTTTCACTATCTCCTGGAATTTGCTCACACTCATGTCCATTGAGTTGGTGATGTTATCTAACCAATCTCATCCTCTGTTGCCCTCTTCTTTTGCTTTCAATCTTTCCCAGCATCAGGGTCTTTTCAATGAGTCAGCTCTTTGCATCAGGTGGCCAAAGGATTGGAGCATCACCATCAGTCCTTACAATGTATATTCAGGAAATCTTTAAGACTGACTGGTTTGATCTCCCTGCTGTCCAAAGGACTCTCTCAAGAGTCTTCTTCAAGCACCACGATTTTAAAGCATCAGTTCTTTGGCACGTACCCTTCTTTATGGTCCACCTCTCACATCCATACATGACTGCTGGAAAAAACCATAGCTTTGACTATATGGACTTCTGTTGGCAAAGTGATGTCTTTGCTTTTTAATACACTGTCTAGGTTTGTCATAGCTTTCTGCACTTACATGGTGCTGGAACATGTACTGAGTAGGTGTTGTGTTATCAATTCTGATCCTCACAAGAACCCCATGAGGTTACAATGAGAAGTTGGTGTAGCAGCTAGAGCTCTGGAGCTCTGGATGAAATATTTGCCTTTGCCTCCTTGCTCCAGACATAGTTGGATCAGCCCCTTGTAGACTATGGACCTTAGTGTAACTTACCAGTAACATTAGATTAGTTTTGCTTTGGATCCTGTGGTTGTATGTGACATGATGTGTGTGCTTGATTACTGTCTCAGTGTATGATGGAATCCCTGAGCATCTACCATGTTGAACTCACAGAAGAATGGTCACAGTGAGAAAAAACCTAAATGGAAAATTCTGGAATGCAAATGCAGTCTAGTTTATAAGTTAATCAGCTATTTAGTCATATTCCCAGGTGGTGCTAGTGGTAAAGAACTCATCTGCAAATGCAGGAGATGTTACAAGGGCTAGATCCCTGGGTTGGGAAGATCCCCTGGAGGAAGGCATGGGAACCCACTCTAGTATTTTTGCCAGAAGGATCCCATGGACAGAGGATCCTGGTGAATGACGGTCCATAGGGCTGCAAAGTCGGACAAGACTGAATCGACTTAGCATGACAACATGGTAAGAATTAAAGGTGACTAAGATCATGTTTGGGGAAGGCAATGGCACCCCACCCCAGTACTTTTGCCTGGAAAATCCCATGGACGGAAGATCCTGGTAGGCTCCAGTCCATGGGGTCGCTAAGAGTCAGACACGACTGAGCGACTTCACTTTCACTTTTCACTTACATGCATTGGAGAAGGAAATGGCAACCCACTCCAGTGTTCTTGCCTGGAGAATCCCAGGGACAGAGGAGCCTGGTGAGCTTCCGTCTGTGGGGTCACAGAGTTGGACACGACTGAAGTGATTTAGCAGCAGCAGCAGCAGCAAGATCATGTTTCAGCTTTCCTTCTCTGAGTGTTCTTGGACACCTGTTCTTTCTAAATAAGAGGAAGTACCATGAATGCCTAGAAAGTCTCCATGTTGCTCTTCTAAGGTGACTACATACTGGTGCTTTCTCGTGAAGAAAAGAGAAAATCTTAAAATGCTCACTCTGAGCTAAGGCATATCCCAAGCCCAAGCAGACCTCATTGCTTTAACCTCAGAGCTCTACATGGAGTTTCCATATAAAACATAGAGAAAGTTGCAAGCACTCTCATTAGGTAAAACTCCTTTATAGAGTCTTCCGATATGACCAGCCCTGGGGCCGTGTTGTTGAAAGCTCCAGCCTACTTTATTGTGTCTGTGCCTGCCTCTGTCCATCCTGGGTGAATGGACACGAGTTAGAAGTAATCACTTGGGAAAAAAGAAAAATGAAAAAAAGAAATAATGACTTGGTTATTCTGAAGCTCTACTGGGTGCTGTCTTTCTGACTTCCCTTTGCTTCATGTTCTGTTACCTGTGGGCCAAACCTGCCTTATTTCTCATATGCAGCCAAACTTTCTTTGGAGTCTTTGCTTCTCTGAGAAGGGAATTCATATCTGTTGAGGATATGCCAAACACTCTGCTCCATAGTTTTAATAATAATGAAGATAACTACTAATAATAGCATCTGATAATTATTTTGTAGTGTTGTAATTGGGATGCCTGTTGCTGTGCTAAGAGTTGTATCTTAAAGAGATACGCTGAGACCAATTAATGGGGGGTATGTCAAAGGGTTTAAGTTACATCCTGTGTGAAGTGGGGATCCATGGAAGGATTTTCAACTGGGAATTCATGTGAGCAAGATCCTTGATGACTTCAGGACAATATTATGGAAATCAGTCACTGTATGGTACCACTGGGATTTTTGACAGAAAAAAAAAAAAAAAGGCAGGCTTGCCTTTACCCAAAATGATCCAGACTCTTAAACATTTTTAGTTTTCACTCCTGCTGGTTCTAATTTTTTTTTTTTTCCCCATCTCATTACTTGCTATCAAGTTCTCAACTGTTACTTGCTTATCTCATTATAGTTGTCTTCTTGGCAGAAGCTCAGACCTCTTTTTGATTTTGTAGCTGGAAAACCAAATAGAAGGATTTCTGTTGCAACTCCACACGAATTTTGAATTGTTAATGCAATGATTATTAGTAGTGTGTAAGTGTTGCTACTCATTGAGTGTTCTGACATATCTTTTTAGTTACTTAAAGATTTCCGTCCTTATAACTTGCAGGCTGATTTTTCTGGTTAATTAAATACCAATTTTCAAGTAAGTAGATATAGAGAAAATATTTGGGACAATGACAAGCGCTAAACAAATGCAGGTGGCATAATACACTTTTTAATTAGGCATACTTGTAAATGGGAAATTCAAAGAAGAAAGAACTACAGATCTACAATTTAGCATCCAGTTGCTTTAAGCAGAACTCTTGGGTATTGGTTGTTTCAAGTGTTTTCGTTGATTCCAGGCCTCAGCCCCACACCATGGGCTTGACAATAACATAGCCTTTGGTTTCATATTTCAAAGCCTTCCAGTCCAGGATGGTGGGACTGATGGATGAGGAACCCTGGTACACAAGTAGGATTTCTTCTGGTGACAGGACAGAGTCCCACATGTATAAATCCCCAATCTCTCCCATAAAGGACTGCTTCTTATCAAACCCTCCTCCATAGGAATCCTGCTCTTGTCCCAGGACAATCTTGGGGTAAGCTCCCACAGAATAACCCTGTTTCAGGCCCCTTTTCACCAGTGGCTTCCCATTGACCCAGAATTCAGCAATGCCTGTGGAAGACTCCCAGCTGGTACAGATGTGCACTGGGCTGGGGAACTCCTCGGTAGCTCTAACAGTAACTTTGGCTTTTCCAATGTACAGACTGTACTCTCCAATTTTGTTTTTAAAAACTAGTAGCTTGTTATTCTTGCCGTAGATGTTGTAGGAGAAGAGGCTGTAGGCCCGGGAGAGATCACTATAGGCTCGGAGACACAAGGTCAAGTTCTTCAGAGGTTTCTCCAGCTTTGTGATCAGGGTCACATGGTCAATGGAAGATTCTCTAGGGAACACAAATACCTTCCCTCTGAGATCTGTGGACAGACGGGGAGAAACAGAGTGACCTTTACTATAAATGCAGGAGAAAAAGAACATTCAATCTTTTCTCATTTCATGTTCCTGGATCATACCCTGACCACCCTACCTGTCTGAGCAAAGGCTTCTGGGAGGATGACGAGGACAGAGACCCAAGACATCAGCTTGTTCATGTTCTTGCCCTGGGGCTGTTATAGCAGGAGCAATGACCAGGATGAGGGTACAGAGAGCACGGTGGTTGTTCACCCAGTTTCTGAGCTTCACATTCTTAGATCTCAGGCTCTCCAGGTGAGGATGGGAGTGGAGAGCACCAGTAATGTGTGAGTGATTTTCCAGGCCTGCCCTATGATGCCAACAGTCAGACTTATTGGTGGGGAAGGAAGAGATGGAAAATCAATTGGAAGTTACTTATTAGACATGGGGGATGGCCAGAGCTCCACTCCACTGTGACCCAGATTCTGGTGCTGGGAGAGAGTGGGGTGGAGAGTAGTGTTATGGAAGAGATGAGAGGCCATGCTGGGCACGTCAGGAGGGCCTGACTCCACTCTTCAGGGGCCCCTCAGTCTGATGGCCCTGTGTCTTCTGCTTGTGGATATTCTGGGATTCTGACTTCTACTGAAGACCCTGGAATCTCTTCATCTTTGATTAATTCCTTATTTACTGCTAAGGGGAGTGAGAGCATTAGAGTATCTGTATTTTCTGTCTCCCTGAATATTAGTGCTTTCAGTCTCCGTCACTCAGCTCTGTTTCTTCTTTTGATTATCATGGTGTTTCTTTTTTTTTTTTTTTTTAATTCAATTTTATTGGAGTATATTTGATTCACAATGCTGTGTTAATTTCTGCTGTACAGACAAGTGAATCAGATATAGATATACATATATTCACTTTTTTAAAAGATTTTATTCCCATATAGGTTATTACAATGTAGTGAGTAGAGTTCCCTGTGCTATATGGTAGGTTCTTATTAGTTATCTATTTTATATATAGTAGTATGTATACTTCAATCCCAATCCCCCAGTTTAGCTCCCCAACTCCATCCCTCTTGGAAACTATAAGTTTGTTTTCTACAACTGTGACTTATATCTGTTCTGTAAATAAGTTCATCTGTACCATTGTTTTAGATTCCACATATAAGTGGAATGATATTGCTTCTACTTATATGATATTTGTTTTTCTCTGACTTACTTCACTCAGTATGAGCATCTCTAGGTCCATCCACGTCACTGTAAATGGTATTATTTCCTTCTGTTATATGGCTGACCAATATTCCATTGCGTATGTGTACTATTTCTTTATCCATTCCTCTATCAGTGGACATTCAGTTGCTTCTCTGTCCTGGCTATCATGTATAATGCTGCAGTGAACATTGGGGTGCAGGTGTCTTTTCAAATTGTGGTTGTCTCCAGATATATGCCCAGAAGTGTGATTGTTGGGTCATATGGCAGTTCTACTTTTAATTTCAAAAAATTTATTTACTTATTAAGTTATTTTTTGGACTGTGGTGGGTCTTCATTGCTGCCCACGGCTTTCTCTAGTTGCAGCTAGTGGGGGCTACCCTGTTTCAGTGTGCGGGTTTCTCTGCCGTGGATTCTCCTGTTGCAGAGCACAGGCTCTTGGTGCTCAGGCTTCAGTAGTTGTAGCACATGGGCTCAGTAGTTGTGGCTTGCAGGCTCTAAAGTGCAGGCCCACAAGTTGTGGCACACAGCTGAGGGTTATGGGATCTTCCTGGACCAGGGATCGAGCCAGTGTCCTTTGCATTGCAAGGTGGATTCTTAACCACTGGACCAGCAAGGAAACCCTATTTTTAGTTTTTTAAGGAACCTCCACACTTTTCTGCTAGCGGTTGTATCAATTTACATTCCTGCCAACTGTGTAGGAGGGTTCCCGTCTCTCCACCCCTGATCAGCATTTGTTGTTCATAGACTTTTTAAAGATAGCCATTCTGACTGGTATGAGGTGATGTCTCCTTGTGGTTTTGATCTGCATTTCTCTAATGATTAGTGATGTTGAGCACCTTTCCATGTGCCTCTTGGCCATTAGTATGTCTTCTTTGGAGAAATGTCTACGTAGATCTTCTGACCAGTTTTTGATTGGGTTGTGTGTTGTTTTAACATTGTGCTGCATGAGCTGTTTTTATATTTTGGAGACTAATCCTTCATTGATTGCTTTGTTTGCAAATATTTTCTCCCATTTTGTGGGATGTCTTTTCATTTTGTTTATGGTTTCCTTTGTTGTGTGAAAGCTTTTAAATTTAGTGACAGCTGGGCATGGACCTGAAAGTCCAGTACTGTCCAATTTTAGGGCTAGTTAATTCAGCAGGTGAGCATTTCATACTCCTAGCATATTCCAACTTCTATGGCCACTGTCATGCTTATCATGGTGTTTCTTTATCTCAGAGTTTTCCATTCCTCATTGCAACTGATTTTTCTTGTAACCTGATTACTATTTGCAGAGATGTCAGCATCTCACTTGGTTTTCCTCTCTTCCTCTTTGGGTCCCTGGCCATTGAGGGTTCATTTATGTTAATCTTTGGTGATTAAACCAGTAACACATTACACTTACATTTAGCATTAATGCCCAGGCACTACACTAGTCCTGGAGGTTGAGTGGTGACCTACCATGGCACAACCCCAGTGACCTCTATCTTCATCCCTTCTGCTGTTACTTAAACTGTTATGCTACTGGCCACCACTCAAACCTGCTCTGCCTCTAAGATATCAAACTAAAGCTCTCCTTTCTTGCTGCATTATCTTCCTTTTTTCCTGTCCTTAAATTCTATGGAATCTTCGTGTTCATCCTCTTGTGAAGTCTCTTATTCATTTCCTCTTCTCTCAGCTTATGGCAGACCTTCTGGTCAGCCTTTTTAATGACATAAAAATTGCCACCAAAAACACTCTTTGCTACTGCCAAGTCACTTCAGTCGTGTCCGACTCTGTGCGACCCATAGATGGCAGCCCACTAGGCTCCCCCGTCCCTGGGATTCTCCAGGCAAGAACACTGGAGTGGGTTGCCATTTCCTTCTCCAATGCATGAAAGGGAAAAGTGAAAGTGAAGTCGCTCAAGTTGTGTCTGACCCTCAGCGACCCCATGGACTGCAGCCTACCAGGCTCCTCCATCCATGGGATTTTCCAGGCAGGAGTACTGGAGTGGCAACTATGGACAGTTCCCACTCTCTAGTTTTTTCTAAGCTACATCCCAGGTGGTAAAATCTTATATGGCTTGTGGCACAGTAAGGGTTAGTTGGAGTTGGGATTAAACACCTTATTGTCTCATAATTAAATGCAGATCCTATGGACCTAACAGAAGCAGAAGATATTAAGAAGAGATGGCAAGAATACACAGAAGAACTGTACAAAAAAAGATCTTCATGACCCAGATAATCATGATGGTGTGATCACTGACCTAGAGACAGACATCCTGGAATGTGAAGTCAAGTGGGCCTTAGAAAGCATCACTACGAACAAAACAAGTGGAGGTGATAGAATTCCAGTTGAGCTATTCCAAATCCTGAAAGATGATGCTGTGAAAGTGTTGCACTCAATATGCCAGCAAATTTGGAAAACTCAGCAGTGGCCACAGGACTGGAAAAGGTCAGTTTTCATCCCAATCCCAAAGAAAGGCAATGCCAAAGAATGCTCAAACTACTGCACAATTGCACTCATCTCACACGCTAGTAAAGTAATGCTCAAAATTCTCCAAGCTAGGTTTCAAGAATATGTGAACCGTGAACTTCCTGATGTTCAAGCTGGTTTTAGAAAAGGCAGAGGAACCAGAGATCAAATTGCCAACATCCGCTGGATCATGGAAAATGCAAGAGAGTTCCAGAAAAACATCTATTTCTGCTTTATTGACTATGCCAAAGCCTTTGATTGTGTAGATCACAATAAACTGTGGAAAATTCTGAAAGAGATGGTAATACCAGACCACCTGACCTGCCTCTTGAGAAATCTGTATGCAGGTCAGGAAGCAACAGTTAGAACTGGTCATGGAACAACAGACTGGTTCCAAATAGGAAAAGGAGTACGTCAAGGCTGTATATTGGCACCCTGTTCATTTAACTTCTATGCAGAGTACAACATGAGAAACGCTGGACTGAAGAAACACAAGTTGGAATCAAGATTGCTGGGAGAAATATCAATAACCTCAGATATGCAAATGACACCACCCTTATGGCAGAAAGTGAAGAGGAACTAAAAAGCCTCTTGATGAAAGTGAAAGTGGAGAGTAAAAACAAAGATCCTGGCATCTGGTCCCATCACTTCATGGGAAATAGGTGGGGAAACAGTGGAAACAGTGTCAGACTTTATTTTTCTGGGCTCCAAAATCACTACAGATGGTGACTGCAGCCATGAAATTAAAAGATGCTTACTCCTTGGAAGGAAAGTTATGACCAACCTAGATAGCATATTGAAAAGCAGAGACATTACTTTGCCAACAAAGGTTCGTCTAGTCAAGGCTATGGTTTTTCCTGTGGTCATGTATGGATGTGAGAGTTGGACTGTGAAGAAGGATGAGCACTGAAGAATTGATGCTTTTGCACTGTGGTGTTGGAGAAGACTCTTGAGAGTCCCTTGGACTGCAAGGAGATCCAACCAGTCCATTCTGAAGGAGATCAGCCCTGGGATTTCTTTGGAAGGAATGATGCTAAAGCTGAAACTCCAGTATTTTGGCCACCTCATGTGAAGAGTTGACTCATTGGAAAAGACTCTGATGCTGGGAGGGATTTGGGGCAGGAGGAGAAGGGGACGACAGAGGATGAGATGGCTGGATGGCATCACTGACTCGATGGATATGAGTCTGAGTGACCTCCGGGAGTTGGTGATGGACAGGGAGGCCTGGCGTGCTGTGATTCATGGGGCCGCAAAGAGTCAGACACGACTGAGTGACTGATCTGATCAGCTTGAAAGCCAGTGCCTTTCACAGTCTGGTTCCATCCTAGGCTTAATCTCTTAATCAAACACTGTTTTCTGGTCAAATACCTCTAACTGTTGTTTTTCATACCTGATTTTCCTGATTTCTTTCTTTTTTTTTTTTTTTTTTGCTTTCATTTTGTCTTGAATTTTCTTTATCCATCTCTGTTTCTTAAAATCCTAACTACTCTTCAAAATCAACCTCTAAGGTGATTCATTTCATGAAGATATCCGTGATGTCTCAATTAAACATTATTTCGCCTCTTTCTAACTCCTCATGAGGTTAGGACCAAAGACTTTGGAGTAAAATTTGCTAGTGGTTGACTATTGTGAATGCTACTCAACCTCTCTGAACCTTCCTTTCCTTTTCTGCAAAACAAAGATAAACCTTTCCACCTCACAGTGTTATTGTGAACATAAATGAAATATTATAATATGCATAAAGTTCATGGAATGGTGTCTGGATGATTATTGTTATAATTTTGAACTTTTATGAATGTCATTGTGTCTTTCCCATATTTATAGATTGTTAGTGTATTTATCTCTTGCGCTTAGTCTTTCAGTTGTGTCTGATTCTTCGCAAAACCATGGACTGTAGCCCATTACGCTCCTTTGTCCGTGGGGATTCTCCAGGCAAGAATACTGGAGTGGGTTGCCATGCCCTCCTCCAGGGGATCTTCCCAACCCAGGGATTGAACCCAGGTCTCCCGCATTTCAGGCAGGATTCTTTACCATCTGAGCCAACAGAGAAGCCCATATTTATATCTTATTCTCTCTTAATTGAAGCTGAGTATTAGGTCTTATTTATTTCTAGTTCACCCGTTTTACTTAACCATTATTTCTGAACATGGAAGGAACCCAGTACATATTAATATTTGTGGAATCATATGATTCAAGCAGGGAGAGGAATTTTTACATAAAACAGTTTAGTAGCAACCAAAACCATGAATCCACTTGAGTAACATAAGACGATCTGCTGGAAATAGGAAATGGGATGCAACTTTTACTGGGAGTCCAGGTACTAAGCTCTTCCCTTCCCATATGTTAGTTAATGTATGCCATGAAATTTAGAGAATATAGGATTCACCAACTGCTTCTAGTTTTCCTCAGAAATCATGAAATATCATTCTGTCAACCAAAGATGGTTTGGAGATCAGTGTGGAAGAGTCCCCTCTAATAGGAGATGTGGGTGTGGAGCTGGCCTAGGAATATGGCTACCAGGGTCGAGTGCCAGAGTTTGTAGCTGGATGTGAAAATAGTATGTTCAATTCCCATGAAGAGACCAGCAGGGCTAGAAAGTAGGTTTCAGAGTAGAATGGGAAAACAGAAGGAGAGGTGGGGCTTCATTCTGTTCTTTAATTTCCTTCTCTGGAATATGTTTCCTAGGCCTTGGAAGAAAACAGCCTGAGCTTCAGTAGTAGTCAAAGTGGAAACTCTGGATTTTTTCTGTTGCAGGAAGGAAGGTCCTGATGTCAGAATATAGGACAATGAATCCTGAGTCTTTAGAACCGGGTCAAGTTTTCAAGGTGAACCAGTCCCTGTGGTTGCTGAGAGGCTTCTGGGTGCCTTCCTGCGTGAAAGTTTAGGTGAGAGGTATTTGTTCCTGTCTGGGTAGCTCTGGAAAGGCCGAGGATAGGGGAGTAAAGATGGAAAGCACTGGAAAGAGGCAGGTCACTGGTGTGTGTCAGGTAGTATTGTCCTGATGCCCTCAGCTGGCGCACAGTAAAACGTGCCTTTGGAGAGGATGGGAGAATAGAGCACTTGCAGTGCCACAGGAAGAGCATGGCATAAATTCAGATCTGGAAAAAGGCAGAGATGTAACTGAAGGTTATGTGTTGTGTGTTAATTGCTCAGTTGTGTTTGATTCTTTACAACCCCATGAACTGTAGCCCGCCAGGCTCCTCTGGGTTACCAAGGGATTAAAAAAATACTTGAAAGATACCTTCTAAGGCCTGGGGTATTTATAGAAGACATAAAGTCGCAGTAACCCCTGGGGAAGACTGGAAAGGAAGAGACTGACGGGAGAAAAGAACATGAGGATGGAGAAGAGCACAGATTTTGGTGTGAATAAAGAATTATTTACATGTGTTCTGTTGGCCATAAGGAAACTTAAGGGCATGCATTTGTAGAAGATGAAAAGAGGCAGTGGAGACATTAAGAGTAACTGATTATCATCCTGAGAAGTGATTGAATAAAATCAAAGGTAAACAATTTCAGACTGGTGGCAGGGTCTTACGGTAAAAGTAGAAGGGCAAAGCTGAGATTAAAAAAAAAAAGATAAATAGAATATGGAACTGAATTAGGTTTTATTCTAAATTTCTGATCGCATATAATTTGGAAAAACATGGTCCTTTTAATGCAGATAGAACAATTGCGAGGACGTTCATTTGGAAGAGGTGCAGGGTAAATGATAAGTTTGGTTCCTAAAATGCTAAATTTGAAGTGATAGTAAGATCTACATATAGAACAGGCCAGTGGAGAATTTGACATATGTGAGTGCCACTCGGGATTAGCAATACAAGCTTCAGAGGAATCAACATATAAGTGATGATGAAACGAAAACAGATGATCTCTTTCAGTGGAAGGGAGAGGAGAGCAAAGGTCAGGGAATCAAGCACTGATGTTGGGGAGCATTTGCTTTTATGGAGTTGGAAGCAAGAGAAGAGTCAGGAGAGAGACAAAAAAACACTGTTTGACAGAGAGAAGGATGGTGTGTATAGTGTCATGGAAACCAAGTCAGTGCAAGTTTCTAGGAGGCAGTGTCCACTTGTATTAAAGGCATCAGATCTAAGAAGGGATGCTGGATTTAGCAATAAAAACATCATCAGTGACCTTTGAAAGAGCAATTTCCTTAAAGTGAATGCAGCAGAAGCCAGGTTGCAGGGGATGATGGAGGGAGGAAGGGAGATCTTCCTTCCCTTAGGAACCTGTGCAGTAATTCTGACAAGGAACAAAAGGAAAGAAGCAAGATTTCTACAGGGGACTTGGGATCCATTGTGTGTTTTCCATGCAGATTATAGAGTGTCTGTTTTTGACAGAGAGGCTATTGTGTTTCTGCTTCTCACCCCATAACTTTTCATCCAATGACAGAGAAAAATCGGTGTTCACCTGAGATTATGACTGACCTTTCCACTAAAGAAGCTATTTCAGACTCTAAATGCCAGGCTCCAGGCAGCTGTTGGCTGACTCCTGCCTCCCCTTCCCAATTCTGGCAGCCTCACAAACCCACCTCTTCCTTTCCAGGTCTTGCTGATTTACAGGAGTCGTCCCTTGATCTCAGTTCTCTGTTTCTAGTTTCATGGTTTGTTGGTAAAAGAAGCTGCCTGATAAATTTGTCATCTCCTATCTACTTTTGGGTTCAGCCCTCTGTCTAGATCAGCCTCCCTCAATGAAATCTCATGTCTGAATTCAGATTTCAAGTGTCATGCCCCTCCAGAATGTCACAGTATTCATTTCTCAGCCTTTGTCCTTTACATCCCTGAATTATTACTCATTTATTTGGAATCACTCATCTTCATTCTCATATTTATAAAAATACACCTTGATTGATGAAGTGGATTTTTTGATCCATTAGAATTATTTTCTTTCTATTCCTTATAACCTGTTGGCCCTTATGTCCTTGCTGTTTGTTCATCATCCCTTTGTGAGTATAGCATCTTGGGAGGTGCTATGAAAAGAAGAAAAAAAAAATGCAGGAACTCAGTGAAACTGAGTCTTAAGTCTGTTGAAGAGAAGACTCTCTGTATGAGTGAGTGAAGTTGCTTAGTCATGTCTGACTCTTTGCGACCCCGTGGACTGTAGCCCACCAGGCTCCTCCATCCATGGGATTCTCCAGGCAAGAATACTGGAGTGGGTTGCCATTGCCTTCTCCAGGGGATCTTCCCAACCCAGGTATCAAACCCAGGTCTCCTGTATTGCATGCTTTAACCTCTGAGCCACCTATATAGGAATATATTTCTTAGTCTATGGTTTTACAGAGAACACACACATTGAGAAAACAGGGGCAGATGTCTCAGGTGGGCGCTGGAAGAGGTCTTGGCTAGCGCTGTCTTGTTCTAGTCTTGTCATCTTGTTCTGCCCTAAGCCATGTTTCTGCCTAGTACCTAGAGTCCATGTCAGGACAAGAGAATTTGCCCATGTTCAGCCATTTAATTCACATCTGTAAAACTGCAGAATACAGAGAAAGAACCTCACAGAAGCTGACAGAGCTCACCTGGCTGGACATCTCCAGCTTTGTGCGTGTTGTTGTGCAGTATCTTCACTTCATCAGGGAACAGCTCTGTCCTGGCTCTAACCACATTGGCTGTGTCCTTCTTTCTGTTTTTTTGTCTTCTTCACCACCACCAGCTGTTGTGTGGTCATGTGAAAATCCCTGAGATGTAGAGTCTGTGAACAAGAGGGTGTGTGCCCCGTTGGTGTGTGTTTTATTTAGTACTGGACCAGGTGTAGTAGTTATCTAGATATCATTTTTGCTTCATTTATACTTCTGTGATGCTAAAGTATATTAAACTTTCCTTTACTGCCACTCCTATCCATGACATAAACCATTTATTTCACACACACATTCAGGTGTTCATGGGCTTGCATCAACACCCTCATCACTTCCACTGTGCTTTGGATTGCTTCAGCTCAGGGTTTTGCCTCCTGTGCCTCCCACCTCACCATGGTCATTGTCTGGTGTGGTTGTGCCTCTGTCACTTAACTCGAGCCTGAACTGGTCAATTCAGTAGAAAATAGACCATCTCAGAGGTCTACACCATTGTCACATGCTGTTGGACCTTGCTGTTTACAGTGTTGGGTACTCGGAGGTCAAGGATACCATGTACAGAGCTGTGGACACAAGCATTTCTTAACAGATTGACTCATTTCATCAGGAGACCTTTAGTCCTGGCCAGTGTTTTTTTCCTGCTTACAGACATTTCACAGCTCACGAGTAGACCAAATAGAAAGCTGTGTTGTGACCTGGTTCACAGACTTAGCCTGCTCTTCTACTTATACTCTATAAAGAAAGGGTGCACATGACTACAGGGACTGTAATACTCCAGGAGAACTTTGATGACTTCTTTTAATGGAGGAGCATGTTAATTGAAAATCCTCCTGGCTTCCACTTCACTTGACCATTTGCTGCTTGGCTTTTGTCCATGCATGGCACAGACCTAGTGACAGTGACAGCAGTGACTTCAGCTAAAGAGCCCCATGGACCACCTGGGACTGACCCCACTTCCATGATCTCAGTTATATGATCCTTAGTAGGTATTTCAAAAAGACTTTCATTAACCATCCCTGGTTTGGGAAGATCCCCTGGAGAAAGGAATGGCAACCCACTCTATTATTCTTGCCTGGAGAATCCCATGGACAGAGGAGAGCCTGGAGGACTATGGTCCATGGGGTCAGAAAGAGTTGGATACGACTGAGTGACTTCCGCTCACTCACTCACTTCCTTAACCATTTGCTGATTGAAAAACCGTTGCAACAAGAGAGATCCTTCTTTCCATGAATTCATCCCCACTTAAAAGTGTGTATTTAGGTGGAGTATACTTTAGTTTTATAGGAGGAAAAGTCCCTTTAAAGTGACATTATTATTATAGCCTTGGAAATGGCACAGGGAGAACAGAGGGGCGTCTCTTCTCAAGGAATGATGTCTTCATTTAGAATACTTTTAAAAAAGTTTGTCTTCTTCTTCCTCTAAACCCTTTGAGAATTGTTAATTCAATAGTGGCTATGTGGTAGCTATTTGGAGTTCAGGTCAGTTCAGTTCAGTTCAGTTCAGTCGCACAGTCGTGTCTGACTCTTTGTGATCCCATGAATCGCAGCACGCCAGGTCTCCCTGTCCATCACCATCTCCCAGAGTTCACTCAAACTCAAGTCCATCGAGTTGGTGATGTCATCCAGCCATCTCATCCTCTGTTGTCCCCTTCTCCTCCTGCCCCCAATCCCTCCCAGCTTCAGAGTCTTTTCCAATGAGTCAACTCTTCGCATGAGGTGACCAAAGTACTGGAGTTTCAGCTTTAGCATCATTCCTTCCAAAGAAATCCCAGGGCTGAACTCCTTCAGAATGGACTGGTTGGATCTCCTTGCAGTTCAAGGGACTCTCAAGAGTCTTCTCCAACACCACAGTTCAAAAGCATCAATTCTTCGGTGCTCAGCTTTCTTCACAGTCCAACTCTCACATCCATACATGACCACTGTAAAAACCATCAGATCAGATCAGTCGCTCAGTCGTGTCTGACTCTTTGCGACCCCATGAACTGCAGCACGTCAGGCCTCCCTATCCATCACCAGCTCTCGGAGGTCACTCAGACTCACATCCATTGAGTCAGTGATGTCATCCAGCCATCTCATCCTCTGTCGTCCCCTTCTCCTCCTGCCCCCAATCCCTCCCAGCATTAGAGTCTTTTCCAATGAGTCAACTCTTCACATGAGGTGGCCAAAATACTGGAGTTTCAGCTTTAGCATCATTCCTTCCAAAGAAATCCCAGGGCTGATCTCCTTCAGAATGGACTGGTTGGATCTCCTTGCAGTCCAAGGGACTCTCAAGAGTCTTCTCCAACACCACAGTTCAAAAGCATCAATTCTTCGGCGCTCAGCCTTCTTCACAGTCCAGCTCTCACATCCATACATGACCACAGGAAAGACCATAGCCTTGACTAGGTGAACCTTTGTTGGCAAAGTGATGTCTCTGCTTTTGAATATAGCCTTGACTAGATGGACCTTTGTTGGCAAAGTAATGTCTCTGCTTTTCAATATGCTGTCTAGGTTGGTCATAACTTTCCTTCCAAGGAGTAAGTGTCTTTTAATTTCATGGCTGCAGTCACCATCTGCAGTGATTTTGAAGCCCCCAAAATAAAGTCCGACACTGTTTCAGCTGTTTCCCCATCTATTTCCCATGAAGTGATGGGACCAGATGCCATGATCTTCGTTTTCTGAATTTGGATTAGATGTGGTTAATTCTGGGCAAGTGACTTTGATTGCTCTTTGCTAGCATTTTCCAATAAATTAAACCCATACCAATGCCCATTTTCCCTTCTGCTAGGTAAGTGCAGGCTATAAGTTTATTTCCATCCCATGTCTTTTCCAGTAGAGTTCTTGCTCTGAAGAGCTCTTCTTTGTTCATATATTATACTTTTTTTCTTAGATGGGTGGTTATGTGTTTAATTAAGAAACTTTTATATAGTTCTACTGTTAGAACTAGAAAATATGTTGGAAAAAGCTAGTATAGGAACATCTATTTTTACATATTCCTATATTCTGGATATAAATGACACATTGCTATTTCAACTCCAAGGTCAATCTTTCCATATTGTATTTTGAGAACTTTTGTCATATTTTTAACCTCAAAATTAGGATTGAGGTACACTTTGGCCATGTGCGATTTTCCTTTCTTCAACAGACTGCTTAAGGTCAAGAGTCTTAGGCATCAGTGGTTGCCTTCTCCTGGAATTTCTCTTTTGTTTCACACAGGAGACTGGGAGGATTAATAGGTGATGCCAGTGTCTTAGGATCAGCACCTGGTGTACCATAAAGGGCAGTTCTGAAGCTGAAGTCCACAGATCCTTAAGGGGTTCTTGAATAGGTTTAAAGGCATTTGTGAACTCTCTGAAATTGTGTGCAAAATATTGTGAACTTGGGCACATGTGCATTTTTCATCAGATTTTCAAAGAAGTCTTTGATCTGGCAAAGATAAAAATCGATTGCTCTAGAGTAGGGTTTTGTAAAGCTATTTTGACTCAGACCCATAGTAAGTAGTATATTTTGCAGTGCTATATGCATGCATTCACACACACACACACACACACACACACACACACACACACACACACATCTATAAATACACCTTGATCCAAATAAGCACAAAACAATTCAAAAGCTTAAGTCAGGGAAGTCCCAGAATGTTTGAGAAATGACAGGAAGTCCTGTGTGGCTAGAGGGGAGTGACAAGAGTGCATAATAGAAAATATATTGATCAGAGCTGCCTTCATCATCATCAGTTAGTTCAGTCACTCAGTTGTGTCCGACTCTTTGCGACTCCACGGACTATAGCACGTCAGGCCTCCCTGTCCATCACCAACTCCTGGAGTCCACCCAAACCCATGTCCATTGAGTCAGTGATGCCATCCAACCATCTCATCCTCTGTCATCCCCTTCTCCTCCTGCCTTCAATCTTTCCCAGCATCAGGGTCTTTTCCAGTGAGTCAGTTCTTCACATCAGGTGGCCCAAGTAAAGGAGCTTCAGCTTCAGCATCAGTCCTTCCAATGAATAGTCAGGACTGATCATGATCAGCATCACTAACAGCTATTCTCTCTCTTCCACTCCTGCCCAACCCAGGCAGCACTAGTTGCTCCTTTCTGTCTGCTGACATAGTTGTTTGCATATATTTTAAGTATTTTAGTATTATTTATCATGGTGTATTCTATTAGGGATGTATATGTATCTTTTAGTAGAAAATTTGTCATGCTGCTGCTAAGTCACTTTAGTCGTGTCTGACTCTGTGTGACCCCATAGACGGCAGACCACCAGGCTCACCCGTCCTTGGGATTCTCCAGGCAAGAACACTGGAGTGGGTTGCCATTTCCTTCTCCAATGCATAAAAGTGAAAAGTGAAAGTGAAGTCGCTCAGTCGTGTCCGACCCTCAGTGACCCCATGGACTGCAGCCTTCCAGGCTCCTCCACCCATGGGATTTTCCAGGCAGAAGTACTGGAGTGGGGTGCCATTGCCACCTCAAAATCTAAGTGCTGAGTATTTATAATGTGTCAATCACTGTCCTAAGGAGATAGATTCAGTATCCCTAAGGAACTCAGGCTCTCAAGAGAGAGACCACGACATAAAAAATTAGGCATATTTCCTCATTGCTCTTTGCTTTATTGCACTTTGAAGATACTGTGTTTTCTTTCTTACAAATTGAAGGTTTTCAGCAATCTGTGTTGAGCAAGTCAGTTGGCACCATTTTCCCAATTGGATTACTTTTTAATTAAGCTATATACATTGTTTTTCTAAACATAAAGCTATTGCGCACTTAATAGACTATCAGATCAGATCAGTCACTCAGTCGTGTCCGACTCTTTGCGACCCCATGAATCACAGCACGCCAGGCCTCCCTGTCCATCACCAACTCCCAGAGGTCACTCAGACTCACGTCCATCGAGTCAGTGATGCCATCCAGCCATCTCATCCTCTGTCGTCCCCTTCTCCTCCTGCCCCCAATCCCTCCCAGCATCAGAGTCTTCTCCAGTGAGTCAACTCTTCATATGAGGTGGCCAAAGGACTGGAGTCTCAGCTTTAGCATCATTCCTTCCAAAGAAATCCCAGGGCTGATCTCCTTCAGAATGAACTGGTTGGATCTCCTTGCAGTCCAAGGGACTCTCAAGAGTCTTCTCCAACACCACAGTTCAAAAGCATCAATTCTTCGGCACTCAGCCTTCTTCACAGTCCAGCTCTCGCATCCATACATGACCACAGGAAAGACCATAGTCTTGACTAGATGAACCTTTGCTGGCAAAGTAATGTCTCTGCTTTTGAATATGCTATCTAGGTTGGTCATAACTTTCCTTCCAAGGAGTAAGCGTCTTTTAATTTCATGGCTGCAGTCACCATCTGCAGTGATTTTGAAGCCCCCCAAAATAAATTCTGACACTGTTTCCACTGTTTCCCCATCTATTTCCCATGAAGTGAGGGCACTGGATGCCATGATCTTCGTTTTCTGAATGTTGAGCTTTAAGCCAACCTTTTCACTCTCCACTTTCACTTTTATCAAGAGGCTTTTTAGTATCTTTTCACTTTCTGCCTTAAGGGTGGTGTCATCTGCATATCTGAGGTTATTGATATTTCTCCCAGCAATCTTGATTCCAACTTGTGCTTCTTCCAGTCCAGCGTTTCTCATGATGTACTCTGCATAGAAGTTAAATAAACAGGGTGACAATATACAGCCTTGATGAACTCCTTTTCCTATTTGGAACCAGTTCCATGTCCAGTTCTAACTGTTGCTTGCTGACCTACATACAAATTTCTCAAGAGGCAGATCAGGTGGTCTGGTATTCCCATCTCTTTCAGAATTTTCCATAGTTTATCGTGATCCACACAGTCAAAGGCTTTGGCATAGTCAATAAAGCAGAAGTAGATGTTTTTCTGGAACTCTCTTGCTTTTTGCATGATCCAGCGGATGTTGGCAATTCGATCTCTGGTTCCTCTGCCTTTTCTAAAACCAGCTTGAACATCAGGAAGTTCATGGTTCACATATCGCTGAAGCCTGGCTTGGAGAATTTTGAGCATTACTTTACTAGCATGTGAGATGAGTGCAATTATGTGGTAGTTTGAGCATTCTTTGGCATTGCCTTTCTTTGGGATTGGAATGAAAACTGACCTTTTCCAGTCCTGTGGCCACTGCTGAGTTTTCCAAATTTGCTGGCATATTGAGTGCAGCACTTTCACAGCATCATCTTTCAGGATCTGGAATAGCTCAACTGGAATTCCATCACCTCCACTAGCTTTGTTCATAGTGATGCTTTCAAAGGCCCACTTGACTTCACATTCCAGGATATCTGGCTCTAGGTCAGGGATGACACCATCGTGATTATCTGGGTTGTGAAGATCTTTTTTGTACAGTTCTTCTGTGTGTGTCTGGTGTAAACATAGCATTTATATGTTTTTGAGAAACCAAAAAATTTGTATGGATCCCTTTATTGTGATATTCATTTTATTTTGATAATTTGGAACTGGATTCACAATATCTGTGAGGAGTGTCTGTATGTAGAAGCTGGGATGGGTACACAACTAGGGAGATCAGGGTGGTAGAGGGTATTGATGGAGAGTTTGTGCACAAAGGAATGAGCACTCAGTTCTACCTGGTGTAATTCAGGAGAGGATGAAGCCACAGAGAAGGATTAGAGTGTTCAACTAAGTGAATCGAAGCTGGGTAGGGTGAGAAGGACACAACTGAAGCGAGTTAGCAGCAGCAGCAGCAGCAGGATGAGAAGGATGATGATAAGCAAAGGGAATAGCATGGCTAGCTCAGATCTGAAGGAACCTGAAGGACAGGCATGCTTGCATCCATCTCTGTATTCCTGGTACCCTGCACGGGGCTCTTAACACAACTTTGGATGGATGAACTCATGAGCATCTACAAAGTACCGGGCCTTGTGATTGTAATTTTTTTGTGTTCTGTAGCCAGTAGATGGCAAGCAACTCCAGTACTCTTGCCTAGAAAATCCCATGAATGGAGGAGCCTGGTGGGCTACAGTCCATGGGGTTGCCACAAGTTGGTTGCGACTGAGCGACTTCACTTTTTTCACTTTAACGCAATGGAGAAGAAAATGGCAACCCACTCCAGTGTTCTTGCCTGGAGAATCCCAGGGACGGCAGAGCCTGGTGGGCTGCTGTCTATGGGGTCGCACAGAGTCGGACACGACTGAAGCGACTTAGCAGCAGCAGCAGCAGCCAGTAGAAGAATCTGGTCTTATTTTCTCTGGCCACCTTACAGTCCTTCTTTATCTCAAGGTGAAAAGGAGAAAAAAACTTGCTAGGAAAGAAAAATTCCATAGGCTCTTTCTTCCATCAGATCCCTCTAGCTTAGTCCACGTTCTCTTCCTACTCCCTGTTTTTCAACCTATAAGAAACCAATTAAGGGAGAAAACAGCTTCAGCAGACCCAACAGTAAATCAAACACAGTCTTCGTGAAGGGGACCAAGTGCTTTTGGAAGAAGAGAGAGCGTGGAAGAAGAGATGAGCCTTAGCTAAAGAGCCAAAAGATGAGCCCAGCACATAATCCACATTTTCATAAAAGTACCCTTGCCTGGAAAATCCCATGGATGGAGGAGCCTGGTAGGCTGCAGTCCATGGGGTTGCTAAGAGTAGAACACGACTGAGTGACTTCACTTTCTTTTTTCACTTTCATGCATTGGAGAAGGAAATGGCAACCCACTCCAGTGTTCTTGCCTGGAGAATCCCAGGGATGGGGGAGCCTGGTGGGCTGCCATCTATGTGGTTGCACAGAGTCAGACACGACTGACGCGACTTAGCAGCAGCAGCAGCAGACTTAGAAGATACCAGTCCACAATGCAGTCTGCTGCTGCTGGTGCATGTACGTGTGTCTGTGTGTGCAGGGTGCTGGTGGTGGGCAGGTGACACTGGGGGCAAGGAAACTATTTGAAGGTATCAGATCAGATCAGATCAGTCGCTCAGTTGTGTCCGACTCTTTGCGACCCCATGAATCGCAGAACACCAGGCCTCCCTGTCCATTATCAACTCCCAGAGGTCACTCAGACTCACATCCATCGAGTCAGTGATGCCATCCAGCCATCTCATCCTCTGTTGTCCTCTTCTCCTCCTGCCCCCAATCCCTCCCAGCATCAGAGTCTTCTCCAGTGAGTCAACTCTTCGTATGAGGTGGCCAAAATACTGGAGTTTCAGCTTTAGCATCATTCCTTCCAAAGAAATCCCAGGGCTGATCTCCTTCAGAATGGACTGGTTGGATCTCCTTGCAGTCCAAGGGACTCTCAAGAGTCTTCTCCAACACCACAGTTCAAAAGCATCAATTCTTCGGCGCTCAGCCTTCTTCACAGTCCAGCTCTCACATCCATACATGACCACAGGAAAGACCATAGCCTTGACTAGGCGAACCTTTGTTGGCAAAGTAATGTCTCTGCTTTTGAATATGCTATCTAGGTTGGTCATAACTTTCCTTCCAAGGAGTAAGCATCTTTTAATTTCATGACTGCAGTCACCATCTGCAGTGATTTTGGAGCCCAGAAAAATAAAGTCTGACACTGTTTCCACTGTTTCTCCATCTATTTCCCATGTAGAGGATATGACAAACTTTGTAGCAGAAAATCACATTACTTAATAATACTTCCTTAGAATTATGTATTAATTAACTTAAAAACTTGTATTTTACATGTGTTTTCTAAACTGAGGTGTGTAATACTTTTGTAAGCATTATTTTCCGCATTTTACCTCTACTGCTACTGCTATTATCACTATGGGTAGAGCTAATTTAGGAGATAAATAGTGCTCTGGGTTGTTTATATGTGTTCTGTCTTTTAATCCTCACAGTAATTCTGAGTTGGGTAACACACACACACACACACACACACACACACACACTCACACAGACACACACCCCACACAGCCTTCCTAGGTCCAAATACCTTTCAGTTCAAGCATTACTGAAGTGTTGTGTGCATATGTGTATATATAATATGTATATGTGTATATTTTCCTCTTTTTTGGCTGTGATGTGCAGCATGCCGCATCTTAGTTTGCTGACCAGGGATCAAACCCATGCTCCCTACGGTGGAAGTATGGAGTCTTAAGCACTGGGCTGCCAGGGAATTCCCGAGACATGTCCTATTATATGCTGCATTTTAGGCATGGAGTGTGAGTTTTATCCTAGGACTCACATAGGGGAGTGGAATTCTGGGATTGGAAGTCAGGCTGTCTGACTCCATAGCCCAAAAGAAGCTCACCCAAGTTCATACAGTAAGTGACAGGTTGGGGCTTTGAAAGAATTGGGCCTCAGACCTACCCATGTGGACTAACTCTAAATTCCATATCCAGACTTATATATTCTCTTTCCACTACCTCATTTATCCATTCTCATAGGGCAAAGAATAATATGCATATAAATCTATTTTCAGATAATTGAATATATCCTCTCTAGGTCCAAATACATCTCAGTTCAAACATTATTATTTTTTAAAATTTTTATTTGAGTATAGTTGCTTGATAATGTTGTGTTAGTTTCTCCTGTACCATTTTTCTAAATTCCACATATATCATTAATAATTGATATTTGGTTTTCTCTTTCTTTACTCTCTATGACAGTCTCTCGTGTCATCCACGTCTCTGCAAATGGCAGTTTTGTTCCTTTTTATGGCTAAGTAATATTCTTAGCCATTGTATATATGTGGCACATTGTCTTTATCTACTCATCTGTTGATAAATATTTAGATTGCTTCCATGTCCTGGTTATTGTAAAAAGTGCAGCAATAGACATTGGGGTGCATGTATTTCTTGAAATTATGGTTTTATTCCCAAGAGTGGGGTTGCTGAGTCATATGGCAGATTTCTCAAAGATATTATCCTGTTCTTTTGTCTTTGTAAACAAAGTATACCCACTTAGCAATTTCCTGGAGAGGTTATGATGTCTTGAGCTGTGGTGTATTTCTGAGATGCATGAGTGCTGTTGCCTCTACTAAATTATCCACAGATTGCAAGGAATTTTTGTGATTAAAAAAAAAACTGTATTGAGATACAATTTACAGTTCATAGAATTAATTGTTTAAATATAAAATTTAACAGATTTAAGTTTTCTTCCAGAGTCATTATCAGTGCAGTTTTCCCCAATGGTTACTACATCACAATCAGGAATTTGATATAGGTATGTGTGTGTGCTCACTGCTGTGTCATATCACCACGTGTATAGATTTATATAACTATGACTGATACTCCTTTACTTTCCCATTCATATCTTAAATATCTCCTCGTCATACACTGGTAACCATATCCGATAGGATTATAATTTTTTCTTCAACTATCAAACATAATTTTGAAAACTCAAGGGGAGAAGACAAGTCTATTATATTTTTGCCTACTGTGTTTTTTCTTCCTTGCTAATGTTCCAAGGCTATTTCTTTTACTCTATTTCAATTTAGAGAACTTCTTTTAGCTATATCTTTTAGAGTAGGTCTGCCGGTGAAGAATTTTAAGCTTTCCTTTCTCTGAATATGTCTTAATATCTCTTTCATCACTGAAGACTGTTTTCAATAGAT
Source organism: Tragelaphus eurycerus (assembly GCA_935064755.1). NCBI lineage: Eukaryota > Metazoa > Chordata > Mammalia > Artiodactyla > Bovidae > Tragelaphus > Tragelaphus eurycerus. The sequence continues at coordinate 44,239 of CAKXYN010000451.1, read as the reverse complement.
ATTGAATTCTGGGTTGACAGTTCATTTCTTTCAACACTTGAAAAATATTGTGCAACTTCCTCCCATTCTTCAGTTTCTGATGAGAAATCCACTGTCATTCAAACTGTTTTCGTTGTTTCTCTCTGGCTGCTTTCAACTTTTTCTTTTGCCTCTTGCTTTCAGCAGTTTGACTATGATGTGTCTTAGTGTGAATTTTTTTTTGGTTTCTTCTCTTTGGGGTTTGCTCAGATTCTTGAGTCTGTAGGTTTATGTCTTTTGACAAATTTGGGACACTTCAGTCATATGCCTTCGAGTAATTTTTTTAGTTCCAGCCTCTTTTTTCCTCTTTCCCTGGCACTCTGATGACATGAACATTAGATCTTTTACTATAGTCTTGTTCCTTATACTCTATCCATTATTTTTCAGTTGATTTTCTTAGTTGTTCAGATTGGATACTTTCTATTGTTCTATCTTCAAATTCAAATTCTTTCTACTGTTCTTTTCATTCCTCTGTTGAATTTATCCTTAATTTTGATTACTGTATTTTTAGATCCTAGATTTCTATGGATTTGGTTCTTCTTCTATATCTTTTATTTCTTTATTGAGATGTCCCTTCCCTGACAGTAAAGCATCTGCTTGCAGTGCAGAAGCCCTGGTTTTGATCCCTGGGTCAAGAAGATCCCCTAGAGAAGGAAATGGCAACCCACTCCAGTAATCTTGCCTTGGAAATTACATGGACAGAGGAGCCTGGTGGGTTACAGTCCATGGGGTCACAAAGAGTTGGACACAACTGAGCAACTAACACTTTCACCCTTTCATTTTTTTGGTGAGCTTTTTTGTTTATTTGTTTCAAGCATGTTTGTAATTGTTCATTGAAACATTTTTATGTTTTATTTAAAATCCTTATCAGGTATTTCTAATATATGTGTCATGTTGGTATTGGTATCTGTTGATGGTCTTTTTCCATTTCTTTTGAAGCCCTTTTGGGTCTTGGTATGATCAATGATGGTTGATTGAAACTTCAATATTTTGACTATTATGTTACAAGACTCTGGGTCTGTTTAAAGCTTATGGTTCAGCAGGTCTCCTCTAACTTTGCTCTGAAGGGAAGGAGTGACCACCTCTTTACTTCCATTTGGGTGGAAGTCCAGGTCCTCTGCTCAGACTCTGTTGACAACAGGATGATCAAGTCCTTGATACTGCTGGGTTGGGGTGAGAGTTGAGGCTCTCCACTAGATCTGAACTGATAACCTTCAGGCTGGGAGAGGTAGGGCACTGCTTTATGGCCTTCTGTGAGGTCTCGCTACACTGTAGGTGGTGGCCTTCTTACTGCTGGATGGTGGTGAACATCCTGATTTTCTACTGGGCCCTCTCTGATACACCCCTGTAGGGAGCTGTAGAAACACCTATGACCTTTGCATAAGGTCGAAGTCTAGACTCCCCAGCTGGTCTCCACTGAGACCACTGGAGGGGGTTCTTACTGTTTATCAGAGGTGAAATTCCTGGCTACACATCCAGTCTTTTTTGATACCATTCTAGTGTGGGGCTGGGATGTCTCTTTACAGACCAGCAAAAGTGGAAGCTAGGGCTTTCCGCTTGGTTTTTGATGTGGGGGTACAGCAGGGGAAGTATTTTTTCGGTGGTGTGTGTTTTTTGAACAGAATAGTTATTTTTCTAAGATTTTCTGTCTTGTTAGGATATCCTTTTCCTGGTCCTTTTGTATAGAGATAGCAGACCTTTCTAGGGGGCCTCTTTTTGTCTGCACCCATTGGTATTTCAGTTTACTGGCTTTCTAGTTTACAGTCTAGGGTATATGAGGCCAAAAAAAAAAAAATGCAGTGATCTTACCTCAGGTTGTATGGTCTCTAGCTTGTCTTTCTCTTTCTGTTCCTCTCTATCCTTCAGTCTTTTTATTTTTATTTCATATGCAATGTCCAGGGTTTTTATTTTTACTTAGAGAATGGAGAAGAGTACATCAAATTCCTGGAAGTGAAAGTCTTAGATATTGTTTATGCAATTCCTCTTTTAATAAATATAGATAAGAAAGAGAAGTATGGGGACTTTGTTGATAGTCCAGTGGTTAAGAATTCATGATTTGAAGGCAGAAGGTGTGGATGTGATCCCTAATCGGGGAACTAAGATCCAACATACCATGTGACATGGCCAAAAAATAAAATAAAAGAGACAGAGAAATAGGTGATTATATCATCTTTTATAGTTTCTGTGTAACTACCTTTATGGAGTTCTTTGTTTTTTTTTTTTGCCTCCTGGGGGTTTAAATTGTATCAAGTTTCACTCAAACAGGGGCTCTGTATCAACCTAGAAGGGTGGAGTGCAGAGGGAGATGGGAGGAAGGTTTAGAAGGGAGGGGATATACTTATATCTATGGCTGAATCATGTTGAGGTTTGATGGAAAACAACAAAATTCTGTAAAGCGATTATCCTTCAATAAAAAACAATTTAAAAATTTCATCTAGTTTCAATTCCTTTCAGCCTGAGTGACTTGTTCTCTAATATTTTTCCTAAAACAGGTCTGCCAATAGCAAATTCTGTTTACCTAAAAATGTGTTTATTTTGCTTTCATTTTTGCAAAGTAGCTTTACTTTGGATAAGATTCTTGGTTGACAGTATTTTCTTTTAGGACTTTGACTCTACCACTTCACTGCCTTCTGGCTTCAGTTACTTCTGATGAGAAGTCATTTTTTAATCTGATTGGAATTCTCTTGGGTATATGATTCCAGTTGTTTTTTTCTTGCTACTTTTAAGATTTCCTTTTCTATTTTTGGTTTTGACACTTTGGCAGTGATGTATCTGAGTGGGTATTTCATTGTATTTATCTGCAGGTCAGGAAGCAACAGTTAGAACTGGACATGGAACAACAGATTGGTTCAAAATAGGAAAAGGAGTACATCAAGGCTATATATTGTCACCCTGTTAATTTAACTTCTATGCATAGTACATCATGAGAAACGCTGGACTGGAAGAAGCACAAGCTGGAATCAAGATTGCTGGGAGAAATATCAGTAACCTCAGATATGCAGATGACACCACTCTTATGGCAGAAAGTGAAGAGGAACTCAAAAGCCTCTTGATGAAAGTGAAAGTGAAGAGTGAAAAGGTTGGCTTAAAGCTCAACATTCAGAAAACGAAGATCATGTCATCCGGTCCCATCACTTCATGGGAAATAGATGGGGAAACAGTGGAAACAGTGTCAGAATTTATTTTTCTGGGCTCCAAAATCATTGCAGATGGTGACTGCAGCCATGAAATTAAAAGATGCTTACTCCTTGGAAGGAAAGTTATGACCAACCTAGATAGCATATTCAAAAGCAGAGATATTACTTTGCCAACAAAGTTCATCTAGTCAAGGCTATGGTTTTTCCTGTGGTCATGTATGGATGTGAGAGCTGGACTGTGAAGAAGACTGAGCGCCGCAAAATTGATGCTTTTGAACTGTGGTGTTGGAGAAGACTCTTGAGAGTCCCTTGGACTGCAAGGAGATCCAACCAGTCCATTCTGAAGGAGATCAGCCCTGGGATTTCTTTGGAGGGAATGGTGCTAAAGCTGAAACTCCAGTATTTTGGCCACCTCATGTGAAGAGTTGACTCACTGGAGAAGACTCTGATGCTGGGAGGGATTGGGGGCAGAAGGAGAAGGGGACCACAGAGGATGAGATGGCTGGATGGCATCACTGACTCGATGGATGTGAGTCTGAGTGACCTCCGGGAGTTGGTGATGGACAGGGAGGCCTGGCGTGCTGTGATTCACGGGGTCGCAAAGAGTCGGACACGACTGAGCGACTGATCTGATCTCATCTGATCCTACTTAGAGTTGACTGTGTAGATGAATAATTTCTCTCGAATTTAGGAAATATTCAACATTATTATTATTTTTTATTTGGAGTTTCTTTTCCCCTCCTCTTTGATTCTACCACCCTGCATATGATGGGAAGTGCTTGTGGTGCCTTTGATATTCTGCAGTGTACAAATAAAATGCCTAAGTGTAGAATTTTTGATATTTATTTATTTTAATCGGTGTTTTCTGTATTTACTGGATCTGTGGTTTAGTGTCATTAATTTTGGAAAATTTAGTCATTATTTCTTCAAATATTTATCCTTGTGCTCCTTCTGATATTCCTATTGTGTGTTACATCTTTTGTGATTGTCCCACAGTTCTTTGATATTCTACTCTGCTTCTTCTGTCTATTTTTAATTCTGAATTTCAGTTTGGGGAGTTTTCATTGACAGATTTTCAAGCTCACTCTTTCTTTCCTTAACCGTATCCAATCTGCTGATGAGTCCATTAAAGATATTCTTCATTTCTGTTAAAATATTTTTGATTTTTAACATTTGCCTTTGATTCTTTCTTAGCATTTGTATCTCTTTGATTATAGTATCCATCTGTTCTTGCATGTTATCCACTTTTCTCATTAGAATCCTTAGCATATTAATCGTAGTTATTTAAAATTTCCAGTGTGATAATTCTAAAATCTTTGCCTTATCCATGTCTGGCTCTGATGCTTACTTTCTTTACAGACTCTTTCCTCTGTCTTTTATCATATCTTGTAATTTTTTTTTTTATTGTAAGCAGTACTCTTGCCTGGAAAATCCCGTGGGCGGAGGAGCCTGGTAGGCTGCAGTTCACAGGGTCGCTAAGAGTTGAACATGACTGAGCGATTTCACTTTCACTTTTCACTTTCATGCATTGGAGAAGGAAATGGCAACCCACTCCAGTGTTCTTGCCTGGAGAATCCCAGGGACAGGGGAGTCTGGTGGGCTGCCGTCTATGGGGTCACACAGAGTTGGACACGACTGAAGCGACTTAGCATTAGCATTAGACATGATATAGGCAATAGGAACAAGATAAATTGGTCTTTAGTATGAGATTTCAGACATGTTTATCTGGCTAAGAGATAGGTTGTATTTACTGTTTGTTGTAGCTGTAGTTCCTCTGCTGCTGCTGCTGCTAAGTCGCTTCAGTCCTGTCCGACTCTGTGCGACCCCAAAGACGGCAGCTCACCATGCTGCCCCGTCCCTGGAATTCTCCAGGCAAGAACACTGGAGTGGGTTGCCATTTCCTTCTCCAATGCATGAAAGTGAAAATGAAAATGAAGTCGCTCAGTCGCATTGGACTCCTAGTGACCCCAAGGACGGCAGCCTACCAGGCTCCTCCGTCCATGGAAGTTTCCAGGCAAGAGTACTGGAGTGGGTTGCCATTTCCTTCTCCATTAGTTTCTCTAGGTATTTGTTTTTCCTCCCTGCTTTGGATTTTCCTGCAAGCTGCTTCTTAAATAGTCTGTCTTATTGCTCTCTAAGTCACAATCCACTGTCACTAGACTGGGTGTCTGATACATTTGGTAAGGTTTTAGAGAGGAGAGGTAATTAAATCTTTGTTTTGTAGGCTGTGACCTTCAGAAAAATTTTAGTCTTTTCTTTTTTTCTCCCCTTATGTGAGCCAGGAAGGCAAAAGGGGACTTGACCTGTCCAGTTACCTTATCTTTTAATCTTTGTATGCTTTCTTTCACAAGTTGGATAGCATTATCTAAATGGTTGTCAAGCTTTAATTTAGAGGAAAATTTAGGCAATCTTGGGGAAGAAAGAGAAAGGCAAACTTCTAGTCTTCTGTGCATCTCCCAACACCACTCAGCCCTAAAATTGCATACTGAATTTAGCCAGCACCCTATACTTAACCATTTCCACATTTCTTAACTGAGTTGTTGTTTTAAGTGTCCACAAATTTTTTGATATGGTCCTCTTCAGGAAGGTGTACTTAATCCCTTTCCCTTGAGTGTGGACTAGACTTAGTGACTTTCTTCTAATGAGTAGAAAAATGTGTATGTGTCAAGGGGTGACATCAGAGCCTGGGTCATAACACTGCATTTTCCTGCTTACTTTCTTACCTACTGTTGATCACTCATGTCATAAGGACACCCAGGAAATGGTGAGGAACTGAAGCCTTCTGCCAGGATCCAGCAAGGAATTTAGGCTTTGACTAACAGCTGTGTAAATGAGTCATCTTGAAAATGGCTTCACCAGTGCCAACCAGACCTTCTGATGGCTGTGGTCCTGGATAACATCTTGTTTGCAACCTTATTAGAGATCATGGATCAGAACCACCAGCTAAGCTGCTCCTGCATTCCTGACCCTCAGAAATTATGTGAGACAATAAATGCTGTGTTTTAAACTACTAACACAGCTATTAGTAGTTTAGAGAATATCTGTTATTACATAAGCATATTCCTTGGCAGTCTTCTCCTCCTACATAACATTTCTCTCTCTCTGTCACATACTCTCCTCTCTCATTTCCTTCAACCAAAGTCAAAAATATTTCTTCAAATCTAATTTCTTAAATTTAATAATTTTGTCTATCTCATCACATTTTAGTGCTGTTTAACTACAGTTTACAGTTTGCAATCTGAGAAATTACCTAGGTGATCCATACCTTGACCTGCTTCTGTTTAGGAATAAGAAAGTGCAGTTTTGGATAGTGAGATTTTTTAGGGCTTTCTTCACTGAGGTGAAATTGACCTTGGGAAGTGGTGAATCCAAGAGCCAAAAGGAACTCCTTCGGATCTGGGGGTTGGCCGCAATCTATACTTTCTTCATACTCTGAGAATCTTTCCAGAGTAAACCAAGTACGCTGATTAAGAGGATGAAGGACAGTTGCAGACATAGATGAGGATGGCATCATTTCCAATGGCTTTGCCCTGGTGACTGGTATTGGAGGCTGGGTGGGGAGTGGTCTCTGATGTGTCAGTATACTTTCATTTACTCAACATTTTTTAAGCCTCAAGTATGTCTCAGACTTTGTTCTAGGTGCTGAACAAAAGTGGTAAATTTACATGCTCCTTCTCCTTGGAAAGCCTGTGTTCTGGTGGCTTTGAGGTTCAGTTGAGGACCAGCCACAACCGGCTGGCACTCGTGAAACAGTTACCGCAAAGACCTTTTGTGTATCTCTTTCTCTCTCGAGTCTCTATTCTTTAAAGGTACCTCTGTGAAAGGAGAAATTCATTAACAAATTACAAATAAATTTTTTTTTTTGTAGAGAAACAGCTTCCAAAAATGATTATAAATTTCAGAGACTGAATACCCTGTGATATATCCATGTATCAGGATATTAGTCTTGAAGTCATTGTATATGAGGGAAAGAAAACTAACAAGAGAGCAAATCCAAAACCTGCAGATGCAAAAGAAGTGTCATTTGTTCAGGAAAGAAATAACATCAGAACCATGGACACTTAGATTCAGATCTTTGCAATTAAAGCTGGGCCTGGAGAGTAAATATGTATTCTCTTGGGGAAGTTCAGGTAGCTTAGGAAATTAATTCTTGTTAGTTTCTCCTTGACAGTCCTGGGCAGAAGCTGAGGACCCACAAAGCTGTCTTTCCACTTCACTACCTGTGGCAGGAACAGTAGACTCATGCATCAGTTAAGGCTCTGTTGCAGAAAGCAAAAACTGTAAACAGAAAGATTTTTAAAAGATCATTAGGTGTTTATAAAACTGTGGAAGACTGCTGGAGAATAGGCTCCAGGCTGGGCCTCTAGAAACAAATTTCTGTAACAAGACTGTTGAACGAGTTAGCCCGGGCTGCTTCTGTCTCTGCAAGAGTCAGAAAGGTAATGGGTCAGGAGGTCACTTGATAGTGATCCAGGTTCAGGAAGCCACTGATGCCATGGGGCAAAGATCTCTCAGCAGCAGCATAGCTAGTGACTAGACTCTGGAACACACAGTTTTTTTCCTGCCATGGTTACAACAGCTATCTCTTTTTAAAAATATTTATTTATTTTTGGGTGCCCTGGGTTTTTACTGCTGCACATAGGTTTTCTCGTTTCAGTGAGTGAGGGCTACTCTTTAATAGGTGTGTGAGCTTCTCCCTCTGGTGGCTTTTCTTGCTGCCAAGCATGGGCTCAGTAGTTGTGGTGCAGGGGCTTCATTGCTTTGCAGCACGTGCGATCTTCCCAGACCAGGGATTGAACCCATATCTCCTGCATTGGCAGGCAGATTCTGAACCACTTGGCCATCAGGAAAGTCTTCACAACTGTCTCCTGAAACCCACGAAACTGTTCATTGGATATTGGAATGCTGCTTCAGGAAAATTCAATGATGTCATAGCCTTGCTTTCCACCAAATACCCACTGTTCCAACATCTTTTTTCATGTAGGTGTCCATGTAACACAGTTATGGCCAATGAGATGTAAAGGGTTTCCGCATAGTGTGGGTGGGATCCAGGGCTTCTAGGGACACTTGCTTTATGAAAAGCAGGATAAATATTTCTTTTACTCTTTCCTCTTCTTCCTGCTTGGAGCATGAATGTGAAGGCTAGACTGACAGAAGCCATCTTGTGACCTCTGAGGTTAGAGTCAACTTGTTTTAGAAAGAAACATTAAAAAACACACCATGTTGACCTTCTATTCTGAACTTTTTGATATTAGAGACAGGAAAAAGTATCATTAGTTTAAGCCACTGTCAATCCAGAAAGAGTTCAGGTATTGCAAGATGAAAGCACTCTAAACTTACATAACATCTTTCTCCCACCTCTCCCTTTTTTCCTCCTTTTCCCTCCTACTCCATCTTCACTCTTCTCCCTCTGAATGCTTTCTTCTATCTGTCTATGTTTGTAGGGTGGGAGAGATGGTACCCAAGAGGCCACACTGAAGGAAGACATCATTGCAGCATATTCGGTTTCTATTGGAGGGCATTTGTGAAGTGAAGACATAGCTGAATGGACTTTCTGTAGCTCATAGGGCTCATGTAATATATCAGCTCCAGGATATCGGTCAACATTGACTCCTACCATTGTTTTTTTTTTCAGGTGCAAATATAGTACTGCTCCAACTGTGACATTGTTTCTCTGGGCATTTGTTAGGTTGAACTGCATGAAATAGCTGATATTTGATTGTTTTAACTATAAATAGTAATGATTTCATATGGTGCAACCCAGTATTCATAGGCTTGGAGGGTACTAGAAAACTTTCTGAAGCCCAAATGAAATCAGTTTATAACCCAGTGAGCTATTACCTTTCTCTAGTCAGTGGTTAAACATGATCCAGGCTTGGTTTCTCTTACCATGTCCACACTGGGCATTTTCCTGGGCCATCCAAAAACACAGTCTCCACTGCAAAGGGCACTAACAGTTAGCAGTTCCAGGTCCCATCTTTCTCATCTTTTCATGGCAACTCAACCTGAAGCTAAATTTTATTACAGGTGCAAGTTCAGGGATTTATACTGAATTTACCTAAGTAAATTGTGGATAGAGTGGAGTGGGATAGGGTATTACTGCACTTGCTTTTTTATCTTAGAAAAGCAGCATATTCTGAAGCTAGATTGACTCCTGTGTAGGAAGTAGATCCCTTTATGAATGCAGCAGATGACCAAAGAAAAGGACTTTGATACTAATGATTATGACTCTTACCACTAGGCATTTATCATAGGCCATTATGTACACAAATTGTTTCCTAAAGGTCTTGTCTGACCCTTGGACAGCCAGAAGGGTCAGAAATTATCAGGATCTCTGATGCTGTCTTTCTCTAGGCCTCTGGGCCTCTGGGCTGTCCATATCCTTCTATCTTTCTGGTGCATTTTTAATGGCACAAGTGTTTTCCTTGTTGAGTTTTTTTCTTTTTCTTTCTTTGCCATCTCTAAGTGTATCTGACACTTACAGAAAGTACCCAGGAAAGATGTCCAAAAGTTTCGCTTCAATTAATAAAAAATTAATAAACTTCAACAACATTCTGTTATTGTTCAGTCATTTAGTCAAGTAGGACCCTTTGCGACCCCAAAGGGGTCTGCAGCACACCAGACTTCCCTGTCCATCATTGTCTCCAGAGTTTGTGCTCAAACTCATGTCCATTGAGTCAGTGCTGCCATCTGACCATCTTAGCCTCTGTTGCTCCCTTCTCCTCCTGCCCTCAATCTTTCCCAGCATCAGGGTCTTTCCCAAAGAGTTGGCTCTTAGCATCAGATGGCCAAAGTATTAATACCATTAGGTTTGTTAAAAGAAACTATTTTTATTGTGACTCATAGACATTCCCAATGAGAATTAATGTTTATGAAAAGGGTTTCTTCTTCAGAGAGATTATGAGAAAAGGTATAGCATTAATTGGAGGTTGGAGAAAGGTTAAAATTCAGAAACCGTTGTTTAGTTGTTGTCAGCTGCCAAGTCATGACTGACTCCCCATGAACTGCAGCATGCCAGGCTTCCCTTTCCTTCACGATCTCCCAGAGCCTGCTTAAACTCATGCTCACTGAGTCCGTGATGCTATCTAGCTACCTCATCCTCTGCCGCCCTCTTGTCCTTTTCCTTCAAACTTTCCTAGCATTAGAATCTTTTCCAATGAATCAGCTCTTTGCATCATGGGCCAAAGTATTGGAGCTTCAGCTTTGGCGTCAATCCTTCCAATGAATATTCAGAGTTGGTTTCCTTTAGGATTGACTGGTTTGATCTCTTTGCAGTCCAAGGGACTCTCAAGAGTCTTCTCCAGCACCACAGTTCAAAACCATCAATTCTTCCACACTCAGCCTTCTTTTTGGCCCAGCTCTCACATCTGTACATGAAAAACCATAGCTTTGACTAGATGGACTTTTTTTTGGCAAAGTAATGTCTGTTCTCTTTAATACACTGCATAGGTTTGTCTGGAGAAGGCAATGGCACCCCACTCCAGTACTCTTGCCTGGAAAATCCCATGGACGGAGGAGCCTGGTAGGCTGCAGTCCATGGGGTCGCTAAGAGTTGGAGACGACTGAGCGACTTCACTTTCTCTTTTCACTTTCATGCATTGGAGAAGGAAATGGCAATCCACTCCAGTGTTCTTGCCTGGAGAATCCCAGGGACAGGGAGGCCTGGTGGGCTGCCGTCTATGGGGTCACACAGAGTCGGACACGACTGAAGTGATTTAGCCATAGCATAGCATAGGTTTGTCAGAGCTTTTCTTTCAAGGAGAAGGCATCTTTTAATTTCTTTTAATGGCTGGACTCACGGTCCACAGTGATTTTGGAGCCCAAGAAAATAAAACGTCACTGCTTCTTTTCCCCTTCTATTTGCTATGAAGTGATGAAAGTACGTTGGTTAATGGTTGACTTGAAAGAATTTGTTCCAGTGACAACACTCTTTGGGCAGGAATCATTTTTCTCAGCTTTGTACCTCCTGTTCCTAGCATAGCATCTGGCACAGTGTAGATGTGAAATAGTGATTGATTAGGTGAATGAATGAGCAAATACAGTGTCTATGTGATATTAACATTGTGTGGTCAGCTCTGAGAACTGCTCCATGTTTCAAAGAAGGTGGGTCTGTACAACAAACACAGCCTTTACCATTATAAAAATCCTTGTTAACACACACTTTCTTCAGTTCCCAGTAGGCATATCTGTGTAGTCGGGCTGAATAATTTACTCACACTATAACTCTCTGGTATTCTACATGAGCTAGGACTTAGCAGGGAGTAGGGAGAAAATGTCCCATTTAGTTTAAAACTTGGTCTGACCTGACAATATACCATCTCCTTGGCTGATAATCTGAAAAAATTGAATAATGCCCCCTGTTGTCATCCTCTTCTCTGCATTTTCTAGGGATGGTGACCAGAGATATAAAAGGGAATTTTAGTGAAAGATCTTTGGTTGTTTCTCCCATATGAGTCCCATGGGAGATTTATTGACTTTTAGTCCACCTGCCTCCTGTCATCTTTCAGTTGACAGAGGCTCTCTCCTTGACCACTCTTTAGTGAGGCTCTTCTAAGCCCTCTTCTTTACTATGGTGGACTTCTGTGTCTGTTCGTGTCAGGTCTGGTTTTAGCAAGAATCCTGTAAAGTCAATTGAGAAACAACGCTTCACACTTGATATCTGATCACCCTTGATATCTAATCAAGTTCCTTATCCCCCACCCTTGATATCTATTCACCCTGGTCTGCCATCAGCAAGAATTTTGTTAAGTCAGTTGAATCATAGTGTTCTTTACCATGATGCATCCTCTTTGGAACATCCTGACCCCAACCCTGCTCCTTGATTATAAATGCCCACTTACCCTTGCTGTATTTGGAATTGAGCTCAGCTCTATACTGACGTCTCTTCCTGTTAATGCAGTATTTCTGAGTAAGACCGATTTTTACTGCTTCATCTACTGTCTGGCCCTGGCTTTTCTTTGGTAGTACATATGCTGTGACTTACATAAGATGGATCATTGGACCCTTGGACCCCTTACCTAGGTTGCAACAATCAACACTGTTGATGACTTTATCTTCATTTCTTTCTGATTGTTCAGGGTCCATTGGTGAGTCCAGATGCTGAACAGGTGCCCCAGATGGCAGCCTACTGACAGATTTTGATTCTTAGGATTCTGAGGATACTCTAGAAGCTGGGTTAGAGGCCAGGGCTTCTTTATTTGTGAGGTACCTTCTAGGCTGTAGCTTCCCTGGTGGCTCAAATGGTACAAAATCTGCCTGCAATACAGGAGTTGTTCAGTTCCTCAGTCATGTCCAACTCTGCAACCCCATGGACTGCAGCATGCCAGGCTTCCCTGTCCTTCACTATCTCACGGAGCCTGTTCAAACTCATGCTCATTGAGTTGGTGATCCCATCCAGTCACCTCGTCCTCTGTCGTCCCCTTCTCCTTCTGCTTTCTATCTTTCCCAGCATCAGGATCTTTTCTAACAAATTGTCTCTTTGCATCAGGGGCCAAAGTATTGGAGCTTCAGCATCAGTCCTTCCAATGAATATTCAGGATTGATTTCCTTTAGGATTGACTGGTTTGATCTTTTTGCAGTCCAAGGGACACTCAAGAGTCTTCTCCAACACCAGTTTAAAAGCATCAATTCTCCAGCACTCAGCCTTCTTTATGGTCCAACACTCACATCCATACATGACTACGTACATCCATACAGCTTTGACTAGATGAACTTTGTTGGCAAAGTAATGTCTCTGTTTTTTAATATGCTGTCTAGGTTGGTCATAGCTTTTCTTCCAAGGAGCAAGCATCTTTTAATTTCATGGCCGCAGTCACCATTTGCAGTGATTTTAGACCCCCCACCCCCCCGCAAAATAAAGTCTCTCACTGTTTCCATTGTTTCCCCATCTATTTGCCATGACATGATGGGACTGGATGCCATGATCTTCATTTTTTGAATGTTGAGCTTTAAGCTAGCTTTTTCACTCTCCTATTTCACTTTCATCAAGAGGTTCTTTAGTTCCTTTTCACTTTCTGCCATAAGAGTGGTGTCATCTGCCCATCTGAGGTTATCGATATTTCTCCCAGCAATCTTAATTCCAGCTTGTGCTTCATCTAGCCCAGCATTTTGCATGATATACTCTGAATATAAATTAAATAAGAAGGGTGACAATATACAACGTTGACGTACTCCTTTCCCTATTTGGAACCAGTCTGTTGTTCCATGTCCAGTTCTAACTGTTGCTTCTTGACCTGCATACAGTTTTCTTAGGAGGCAGGTAAGATGATCTGATATTCCCATCTTTTTAAGAATATTCCACAGTTTGCTGTGATCCACATAGTCAATGACTTTAGCATAGTTCATGAAGCAAAAGTAAATGTTTTTCTGGAATTCTCTTGCTTTTTCTATGATCCAATAGATGTTGGAAGTTTGAACTCTGGTTCCTCTGCCTTTTCTAAAACCAGCTTGAACATCTGAAAGTTCTCAGTTCATGTACTGTTGAAGCCTGGCTTGGAGAATTTTGAGAATTACTTTTGCTAGCATAAGAAATGAGTGCAATGTGTGGTAATTTGCACATTCTTTGGCATTGCTTTTCTTTGAGATTGGAATGAAAACTAACCTATTCCAGTCCTGTGGCCAGTGCTGAGTTTTCAAAATTTGCTGTCATATTGAGTGCAGCACTTTCACAACATCATCTTAGGATTTGAAATAGTTCAGCTGGAATTTCATCACCTCCACCAGTTTGGTTCGTAATTATGTTTCCTAAGGACCACTTGACTTTGAATTCCAGGATGTCTGGCTCTAGGTGAGTCATCATAACATCATGATTTTCTGGGTCATTAAGATTTTTTTTTGCATAGTTCTGTGTATTCTTGCCACCTCTTCTATAATTCTGCTTCTCTTAGGTCTATGCTGTTTCTGTCTTTTTCATACAGGAGGCAGTGGTCAGAACAATCTGGAAGAAAAAGAAATGTAAAAAGGCAAAATGGTTGTCTGAGGAGGCCTTAAAAATAGCTGAAAAAAGAAGAGAAGCTAAAGGCAAAGGAGAAAAGGAAAGATATGCCCGTGTGAATGCAGAGTTCCAAAGAATAGAAAGGAGAGATGAAAAAAAGCCTTCCTGTGTGAACAACGCAAAAAAGTAGAGGGAAACAGTAGAATGAGAAAGACTAGAGATCTCTTCAAGAAAATTAGAGATACTAAGGAAACATTTCATAAAGATGTGTACATTAAAAGACAGAAACAGTGTGGAGAGGAGCAATACGGGAGACCCAGGTTCAATCCTGGGCTGGGAAGATCCCTCAGAGAAGGAAATGGCAACCCACTCAAGTGTTCTTGCCTGGGAAATCCCACGGACAGAGGAGCCTGGTGGGCTACAGTCCATGGGTTTGCAAAGAGTTGGGCATGACTCTACGACTAATACACATTGGGCTGTAAGGCTTTCTTTTTGGCTTTTTGTTTTGAGTAAGATTCATTCACTCCCTGAGACCTGGGCTTGGTTCTTTGTTTCAAATGGAAATTCACTTTCTGACTTCTTGGGCTAGAAAATTTCTTTCTGGCTCATTTTGTCAAGTATGGATTTAGCCCTTGAGTCCTAGGTTGGGAATTTTTTCCCCCTGGCTCTTTTGAGGCCTCTATTTTCTCTGTTTGATTCTGTTTCTGGAGCTTCTCAGTCAGCTAAAACCCTCTTCTTGAACTCAAATGACTATATGTTCTGCTAACTTCTGCTTGCTTTCTTGCTGGCATGACTTTACTAATGTTGATAGGAACTTCAGTGGGAAACTGAGGATCTGCTCAATCTTGTTCCTCTGAGACTTCTTGCTTCCCACTGCTTCCACTCATCCTTCCTCCTTCACCACCTTCAATATTTCCTTCCACTCCTTTGAATCCTTTTTGCTCCTCTTCAGGCCCCTCCATCCTCTGTCCACCATGCCAGACCTTCTTCCTTCTCACTCTAGCCTCTCAGGCACTTGGACTTTTTGCTCTCTGTCCCCTGGGGCTCTCAAGGGACTCAGTCATGTCCAACTCTTTGGGACTCCACGGACTGTAGCCCACCAGGCTCCTCTGACCATGGAGATTGTCCAGGCAAGAATAATGCAGTGGGTTGCCATGCCCTCCTCCAGGGGATCTTCCCAACCCAGGTATCAAACCCAGGTCTCCCACTTTGCAGGCAGATTCTTACTGTCTGAGCCACCAGGGAAACCCTTCAAGGGACTCAGGGCCCCCCAAAAGCAATTGCATGAGGCTGAAAAGAAAAATAAGGAAGGCCAATTGGAAACAGACTGGATATTTTAACTGGGTCAGACTTTGGAGACAGCTTCACAGCAGCTGCCTCACATTCCCTCAGTCTCTCACCTATAATGTAGTCTAGTGTCTGTAAGACAGGGCAAAAGATCTGCGGATATTGGTAAAAGGATTTAACTCTCATATTGAGTGGTTAGCCTTGACTTGTTCCATTTGTCAGAAACACGATTTAGAGAGTGGAAATAAACCATTGAGTTTTTGTGCTACTGTGTTTACCTGGCTCATGGCTAAAATTTTAGATGGAAAGGTATAAGATCTGTTTGCACCTGTCTGTACATATGTTTATGGATGTATGTACATATGTTATGCATCTGTGATATTTTCCTTCTTCTGAATGGTATTACCAAATTTATAAAGTCCTGTAAAGAGCTTTATTCAAATCAGCTTAGAGTGTTTAAATCAGTAAATGAGTGTTTATATAAATTAAATATTACTAAAATTTTCCAGAAATATAGGAACAATCCCCAAAACTGTGAATTGAGCAAATCTTTTGATTTATTATTTTAATAATAAAGGTATTTATAATAAAGATTATTTTAATGCTGTTGACTGAGTAAAAACAGCGATACCTTCTGACTATCAGTATTGACTATATAATATGAGCATATATTTTCATTCTACTTGGGTTTACTGGTCAAATAAGGTAATATGATATCTACTAGATATTTGAGATTATAAAAGTTATCAATTCAATCTAAAAAACAAATGTATAAGTAAAGATGCAGTAAAAATGAATTCTTTGATATCCATTGCCTCATGGAAATCCAGCACAGAAATAAAACAAACAAAAAAACCTTCCAAGCATTTAATTTATTTTTTCAGGATTCTCCCCCACTAATATGCACTGTAAAAATAGTTAACAGGGAAATAATTGGAGATGATGGGCAGTTTTGTGTCTGCCTAAAATTAGTTTCCAAAATCTTTTTTTTTTTTTTTTTTTTTGGTAACCTACAATCTTAGAGTTATGCTAAGTAATAGATATTCACTAAACATCTCAATCATTTCTAAGTAACCTGAACTGCTAAATAATTCATCACTGAATATACATTTAAGTTTATGTGCTTTTTGCTTTTGAATTTTGTTTGTTATAGAGAATCTAAATATATTTGAGTCTGTCAATATGTTCTTTTTACCACATTAAAAAATATGAGGAAGTGTAGACCTATAAAATTGTATATTCAGAAAATTTGTTAGTCTACCACAGAATACTGGTATGTGACAGGCAGTTCATAATTGTCTACTTCCTAGATTTTTTCTGTGAAAGAAGGGTTACTAATGTCTAAAAAATTATAATAAGTGTATGAAAATAAAACTACCAAAAATAATAAGGGAACAACTTTTTCAGGCAAAGTATACAGAAAAGTAGGATATGTTTCAATAAGAAAAAGTTTACGATATGTGAAGCATGTGTCTTCAGTAAAGGAAAAACAATAATTTTGTCCTAAAGTGAAATGACTATTTGTCCCAGAGTGAGAAAAAGAAAAATGTAGGGGAAAAAGTTGAATGGATATAGAAAGTTATAGGAGATTTAGAGGAAAAGTAATTTTATGTGTGGTTAAGCTGGCTAAGATTGAATGAATTTATTTATAAGGTGTTTTAAAGATAAGCTCAAAAATGTAACAGTGCAAAACTAGAATCTGTTTTTCTTTCTACTAATGTAACAGAGTTTTCTTCAATTGTTGGCTTTTTCTTAATAGATTGCAAAATATTTTTCTTTTCCTTTTAAGTCAACCATCTAAGAAAGATTTTTATCAGCATAATAAATGCCTTATGTTAACCTTATCCTTGATTATTTAAGAAAACCAAGTCATATCACTTTTCAAAGAGCTAAGGGTATTTTTTTTTTACACTTTTGACAATTTTTGCTTTCCCCAAATCAGATCCTAAATGAAATTATCTTGACTTCAAACTGACTTATTCCAAAGACTCCATGGAAAGTCTCAAGGGATTTGTTCTCTCACCTTGTGAAAAGAGAGATGTTATACTAATTTGGTTTATTTGATAGGTTGGATTATTGTATGGAAAGACTTGTCCTCTTCCAAATAAGAAGTGATATTAATTTAGGTTATATTTGTATGGGTAAATATAAGTGTAAGTATTTCAGAAGTTGTGTTAATTTCCTAGAAATTAGGACATCCATGAGATGTCCAATCACTATTCTAGTCAGTTCAGTTCAGTCGCTCAGTCGTGTCCGACTCTTTGCAACCCGATGAATTGCAGCACGCCAGGCCTCCCTGTCCATCACCAACTCTTGGAATTCACCCAGACTCACGTCCATAGAGTCAGTGATGCCATCCAGCCATCTCATCCTCTGTCGTCCCCTTCTCCTCCTGCCCCCAATCCCTCCCAGCATCAGAGTCTTTTCCAATGAGTCAACTCTTTGCATGAGGTGGCCAAAGTACTGAAGTTTCAGCTTTAGCATCATTCCCTCCAAAGAAATCCCAGGGCTGATCTCCTTCAGAATGAACTGGTTGGATCTCCTTGCAGTCCAAGGGACTCTCAAGAGTCTTCTCCAACACCACAGTTCAAAGGCATCAATTGTTCAGTGCTCAGCTTTCTTCACAGTCTAACTCTCACATCCATACATGATCACTGGAAAAACCATAGCCTTGACTAGATGGATCTTTGCTGGCAAAGTAACGTCTCTGCTTTTGAATATGCTATCTAGGTTGATCATAACTTTCCTTCCAAGGAGTAAGTGTCTTTTAATTTCATGGCTGCAGTCACCATCTGCAGCGATTTTTGGAGCCCAGAAAAATAAAGTCTGACACTGTTTCCACTGTTTCTCCATCTATTTCCCATGAAGTGATGGGACTGGATGCCATGATCTTTGTTTTCTGAATGTTGAGTTTTAAGCCAACTTTTTCACTCTCCTCTTTCACCTTCATCAAGAGGTTTTTTAGTTCCTCTTCACTTTCTGCCATAAGGGTGGTATCATCTGCATATCTGAGGTTATTGATATTTCTCCTGGCAATCTTGATTCCAACTTGTGCTTCTTCCAGCCCAGCATTTCTCATGATATACTCTGCATATAAGTTAAATAAGCAGAGTGACCATATATAGCCTTGATGTACTCGTTTTCCTATTTGGAACCAGTCTGTTGTTCTATGTCCAGTTCTAACTGTTGCTTGCTGACCTGCATACAGGTTCCTCAAGAGGCAGGTCAGGTGATCTGGTATTTCCATCTCTTTCAGAATTTTCCATAGTTTATCGTGATCCACACAGTCAAAGGCTTTGGCATAGTCAATAAAGCAGAAATATATGTTTTTCTGGACCTTTCTTGCTTTTTCAATGATCCAGCGGATGTTGGCAATTTGATCTCTGGTTCCTCTGCCTTTTCTAAAACCAGCTTGAACAACTGGAAGTTCACGGTTCACATATTGCTGAAGCCTGGCTTGGAGAATTTTGAGCATTACTTTACTAGCATGTGAGATGAGTGCAATTTCCTTTCTTTGGGATTGGAATAAAACTGACCTTTTCCAGTCCTGTGGCCACTGCTGAGTTTTCCAAATTTGCTGGCATATTGAGTGCAGCACTTTCATAGCATCATCTTTCAGGATTTGAAATAGCTCCACTGGAATTCCATCACCTCCACTAGCTTTGTTTGTAGTGATGCTTTCTAAGGCCCACTTGACTTCACATTCCAGCATGTCTGGCTCTAGGTCAGGGATGACACCATCGTGATTATCTGGGTCGTGAAGATCTTTTTTGTACAGTTCTTCTCTGTATTCTTGCTACCTCTTCTAGTAATTATTCTATAATGTTACATGTCATAGAAACAACCAAATATTCTTATTAACTTAACTGTTATCAGATCTTAACCATGCCATTTAAAATATTTTATCACCCACAGACAGATTTTGTTTTGCTCTGATTCTTCCCTGGTAGTATTTGCCATTATCTATAGGACAGAATGCTTTGTCTTCTCAGAGACCCTTGGAAAAGACTATGACAAAAACTCTGGGCTAGAGGATTGTGATTGCTTAGCTTACACAATTTTGAGACCATACCACTGGACTGAGTTGGTGTTTCTAGGACTCTAATAGAGAAATTGACAGGTTCATAAAACTGCTCACCCAAGATCAAGCAGAATAAGAATTAATTATGTGGAACTGAATAAATTGGTAATGGTTGTGGTTTTGGTTTCAAACGTTTTAGATTTTTAATGTTCTGTTTTCTCGATATAAAGAACCCCTTTCTCTTTTCTTAGATTATATATAAGTGTTAGTTGATCAGTCATGTCTGACTCTTTGTGACCCCATGGACTATAGCCTGGCAGGCTCCTCTGTCCATGGAATTCTCCAGGCCAGAATACTGGAGTGGGTAGCCACTCCCTTCTCCAGGGGAATTCCTGAATTCAGGGATCGAAGCTAGGTCTCCTGCATTGCAGGCAGATTCTTTACTATCCGAGCCACCAGGGAAGCCCCATATATGTGTCTGTGTATGTACGTATGTGTGTGTGTGTGTTGTTGTGTGTGTGCTGTGTGCTCAGTCATGTCCAACTCTTTGTGATCCATGGGCCACAGGGCAATTCTTTGTGACCCACCAGGCTCTTCTGTCCATGGAATTTTCCAAGCAAGAATACTGTCACAGGCTGCCATTTACTTCTCCAGGGGAGCTTCCCAATCCAGAGATTCAACTTGTGTCTCTTGCATCTCCAGTATTGGCAGGTGGATTCTTTACCACTAATGCCATATATATATGGGCTTTCCTGGTGACTCAGTAAAGAATTTGCCTGCAATGCTGGAGACCTGGGTTTGATCCCTAGGTTGGGAAAATCCCCTGGAGAAGGGAACAGCTATCCACTCCAGTATTCTGGCCTGGAGAATCACATGGACAGAGGAGCCTGGCAGGCTACAGTCCATGGGACTGCAAAGAGTCAGACTTGACTGAGCAGCTTTCATATATATTTGTAATGATTAGAAGATTATGCTTTTATATAAAATGAAACATATATCTTTTCTCTCTGCCCAACTCCTTCAGAATTTGTGTTAATTTAATGTTTGAAGAAAGTTATTCTCATTATATTTAATTAAAAAGAACAGGGAGGATCATGTCTTTTAACACTGAATTCAAGATATAAAATCAAGGGGAGATGTATCATAAACAGAAAACATATAGTTAAGTCAGGAGATAACAAAGAGAAGCTAAATATTTCATATATCAGTAAAACACCTGCTTCTCTTGGTTTACTTACCTGTTTCCCTACTACTTGGTGGGAGGCTCATGGGACCTGACTTATAAGAAACCCATTGTAGCAGCAATTCCTCAGTTTTTAGGAAATCTTTGTAGGAGCAGATGGTAACTCTGACTTGATCATCTCTTTCTGAAATCTTCTGTTTTCATTACACTGTGCTGTGCCTGTGTCTATGCCTTTTATCACCTATTAAGTCTTCTCTTAGGTTGGTTTCAACTTTTGGTCGAGGGAGAGGATGGTGAGGTGGGTTAAACCCTTGGCTCTTTCTGAATTCTTGTTTTCTGATCTCCATTGACTTCACTGTCTGCAAACTAAGGCCAGTGCCTTGTGATGTGCTAAACTGGGACTACTCCCTCCTAAATCTAGCATCTTTTGCTCTTTTCTGTTTGGCAAAGGAGTTGACAGAATTGAAACCCAGTCTCCCTAAGTACCAACTAAGAACAAGACAGCGTGGGATGTGTTTCACACAAAACCAACAATAATAATATAGTAAGCAATATATATAGTATACTAATATTATTAATTATAGTATTTTATATAATAACAATAAAGTACTAACATATACTAAAATACTAAAATAATACTAAAATATATATCAGAAGTGTTTATAGTGTTATTAATATTATTTATTACATTATTATTAATCACAATAATAAAACAAATAATGTATTGTTGATTATAATTTTTGTTGTTTTTATTTAGTCACTAAGTTATGTCTGATTCTTTGCAACCTCATGGATATTGCAGAAGGCTCTGCTGTTCTTCACTATCTCCCAGATATTAATTGCACTATCATTGACATATATTACATACCAATCAATAGGCTGAATATTTTATTTGCAGGGCCTTCAGACAAGTAGTCAAATCCTTCAGCAACCCATGTTTCTTGCCAAAATATTTAACTTCTGCTATAAGTGCCTTGGAGAAGGCAATGGCACCCCACTCCAGTACTCTTGCCTGGAAAATCCCACGGACGGAGGAGCCTGGTGGGCTGCAGTCCATGGGGTCGCTAAGAGTTGGACATGACTGAGCGACTTCACCTTCACTTTCTCTTTTCACTTTCATGCATTGGAGAAGGAAATGGCAACCCACTCCAGTGTTCTTGCCTGGAGAATCCTAGAGACGGGGGAGCCTGGTGGGCTGCCATCTATGGGGTCACACAGAGTCGGACACGACTGAAGTGACTTAGTATAGCATAGCATAGCATAAGTGCCTTGGACTCTTAGAGGGATTTTAAGCAAAGGTGACATGAGAGTTATTCATAATGTATTTTCTTGATGACTTTGGGACACTGTTATGTCAGTGATTATTTTATGGCATTCCAGGGTCTATAGGGAGCTTCCCAGGTGGTGCTAGTGGTAAAGAATCTGCCTGCCAATGCAGGAGACATAAGAGATGTGGGTTCAATCCCTGGGTTGGGAAGATCCCTTAAGGAGGGCATGGCAACACACTCCAGTATTCTGGCCTGGAGCATCCCATGGACAGAGGAGCCTGGTGGGCTACAGTCCACAGTGTCTCAAAGGGCTGGGCAGCCCTGAAGCAACTTAGCACGCAGGCACTGAAGGGCTACTGGAGGTGAAGATTTGCCATGGACTATGTGGCCCCAGACAGCTGTGTTCCCCTGGTTTCCAGATGTGTATTTATTTTGTGAGATCAGCTCTGGGGAGGTGCCCCAGAGGAAGAAGGCGCCATAGCTCTTAGTGAGTACAGATTCCCCCTACCTGTTCTACCCTTCTTTTTCTTCTAACTGTGTCCTGGAAATCCCAATTAGCAGTGAGGTTCCTGGAGAAGGAAATGGCAGCCCACTCCATTGTTCTTGCCTGGAGAATCCCAGGGATGGGGGAGCCTGATGGGGTGCCGTCTATGGGGTCACACAGAGTCGGACACGACTGAAGTGACTTAGCAGCAGCAGTGAAGTTTCACAGAGACAAATAGTTGTGAGTAAAATAAGAATAAGTTCCTTTGAGTGGGAAGTCCAAAACCTTCTCTTACTAGTAGAAGTTAAACCCTTTACTTTTTTTTTTCCCTCTTACAACAGATTTTGTTTTTATTGCACACTGGTTATTCCTTATTTTCTGAATAACAACACAACTCAAAAAGATGAGCCCTAAATAAAAGATGTTTGGGGCCATAAAAAAATATTGAACAAATGTTAGAAGTCATTGTACTTTTACTGTAAATTAAGCATTTCAATAGATAGGATACTTCAAAGAAAATAGCAATAGCCATAGGGGATCAGTGTAATTGACTTCAGAGCTGGTCTTTCCTGTGGGTAATTTTCCTTCTCGCTATCTTTGTCCTGTTGGAACAGAACTTCAGCTCGACTTCTGCTGCCTGGTCAGCACATAATCTTGCATTTCACTGTTCAGTGCTCACCACTCCAGGACGCTGGGTCAGATGGAGATACCTCCACACACAAGCCAGTCTGTCTCTTCTGGAGATGGACAGATACCAATCCCCAATCCAATCCTTCCTACAAAGGCCTGGCTCGATCAAACCCACTTCAATAGGAATTCTGCTCCTGCCCCAGGACAATATGGGGTGAGTCCCCACAGAGTAACCCTGTTTGAGTCCCTTTCTCACGCAAAGCTGCCTGTTGACCCAGAGTCTGGCAGTACCAGAGGATGACTCCTTACTGGCACAGGTGTGCACCTGGGCAAGGAACTCCTTATAGACCTTGGAGAAAATCTTGTCACCCACAAGATAACACTCTACTCTCCAGTCCTAGGCTTAAGAAGAATCATCTCAAGATTCCCTGGTGGTCCAGTGATTAAGAATCTGCCTGTCAATGTGGGGGACATAGGTTTGAGCCCGGGTCTGGGAAGATTCCACATGCTACGGGGCCACGAAGCCTGTGTGCCACAGCTACAGAGACCATGTGCTTCAACTGCTGAAGTGCAAGCGCCTAGAGCCTGTGCTCTGCAACAAGAGAGGCCACCACGAGAAGCCCGTGCATTGCAACTAAAGAGTAGCCCCAACTTGATGCAACTAGAGAAAGCCTGCCCACAGCAATGAAGATGCAGAGCAGTAAAAAAAAAAAAAAAAAAAAAGGTCATCTCATTTTTATTGGCCTGTAGCTGTAGGAGGACAGGCTTGAGACACGGGGAGAGGTCAGGATAAGCACAAAGACATAGAGTGAAGTTCTGCAGAGGTTCCTCTGGCTGTGTGATCAAGCTCACGTGAGTGTTACTAGACCATTTAGGAAAAAATAAACACCTTCCTACTCATGTCTGTGAGAGAAAGAAGGGGATACCACAATTTTCACCTAGAATGTCAACAGGAGAAATCATAAATTCAGTCATGTATTTAATAACCTCTAGTCTTTCCTTCCCGTGATCTCTCCATTCACACTTTCCCTACTACACAGACTTATGTACCCTGACCTTCTAACCTGCCTGAGCAAAGTCTTCTGGGAGAGTGGAAACAGAGACCCATAGCAGCAGCTATGTTCTTGGCCTGGGGCTGTTAGAGAAGCAGGGGTGACCAGCATGAGTGTAGCAGACAACCCAGTGGTTGGTTATCTAGCCAGCTCTGACTTGCCTATGTAGAGATTCTCATACTCAGACCTCTGGCCGTTCAGGGTTTATATTCACCTCTGGGTGGGTAGGGGGATGGAGAGCACCAATAATGTGTGAGTGATTTTTCTAGGCCCGCCCCCTGGTGCCAATGGTCAGAGCTGCTGTTGGGGAAGGGAGGGCTGGAAAACCAATGCGAGCTACTTATTAGATACAGAGGACAGCCAGAGCTCCACTCTACTGTGACCCAGATTCTGTGCTGGGAGAGAGTGTTGTGGAGCTGTGGTGTTATGGATGAGATAAGAGGCCACACCGGCCACATCAGAAGGGCCTGATTCCACTCTCCAAGGGCCCCTCTGCCGATGGCCCTGTGCTCTGCTGGGAGTTCCTGAGCCATGTGGGTGGGAGGGGAGTCTGCCTGAATTCAGGCCTCTCATGAGCTGTGGGTGCAGGGACTTCTTTTCCTCTTACTTTTCTGTGAAGCAGTCTATTTGTGGGGTATTCTGGGATTCTGGTTTCTGCTGTAGCCACAGAATCCACCTCTCTGTTACTAATTCAGTATGACATGCCAGCACTTTGCTACAGAGATTCAGAGCTATGGGGGACACCACCTTTGGTTTCTAAAGAATTATCCTGAGACATCTTTCATCTTTCCCTTTTCCTTTCCCCTTTCTCCTTATGACTTGTCCTCCCTGACCCTCATTCACCACCTTCAGATGTCAGAATCTGACCGCTTTGCTCTCTTCTGCCCCAAGCCTGTCAAGGTGAAGTTCAGTGTCTGTATGTGCTGATACTGCCTTCACATCCATTCAGGTATACGTTTACTAAACACATTTTAAAAAAAAAATGTAAACACCATTTTAATGGACATCTCTTGTGTGCTATGCAGTATTTAGGTTTTGCAGATAAGAGAGTGGCTTTTTTGCTAGGCTATATCCAATAACCTCGATTTCTTTTGTATTGGAGTTACAACCATCAAGTGTTGGAGTTACAATAACTCAACCTTGCTCTCCCCTCTGTATTTCAAACTGAAGTTGTTTATGCATAGATACTATTCCATCTATTCTGCTTTAAATCCCATTCAACTGTTCTACATCTTATTTTGGTTTTTCTCCTCCTGACCACTGCCCTTTTGTTTTGGTCAGTACCTCATCCCCTTTACTTCATCTTACCTCCCAGCCTCATAGCCCTGATTCAGTAATTGCCTTCCAGAACGTCTTTTTCTTCTCTTCTAATCCTGAAAGCTGGCCAGGCCCTAATTGTCACTTCCTGGAAGCAGTTCTCCACATTGTCATTCTGATAACCTTGGTTAGGTTCAGTGGTGGAGTTGGGCTTAGGTTAACTTTTGCATCTTGAATGAAACACAGGCTCATTTTCCTGGGGTCTAGAACCATCTACAGTTCTTTTCCAATCTATTGATCTTGTCTTACTTTCTTCACAAATTGTATTGTGTACTCAAAGTCTTCTCCTTTTGAATATATGCCCTGGGTCTCCCCTTTAAATTCTTTGATTCATTCTCTTCTCTGTAATCTAAGTAGCTTTCAGACATATCTGTTTCTCAAAACCCCAGTTCTTGAAAGTCTATCTTATATGCCATTTGCCTCATGAAGTCTTTCCTGATCTCCTGACAGATGGGATATTTCCATCTTCTGAATGCCATAGTGATGAAGGAAAACGATTTTGGAATTGGACAAATATGGACTCCAAGCAGAGCACTCTCATTTTCTAAATTTGGAAACTCAAGCAAACACTGAAACTGTTTGAACATTTAACTCCTCATATGTGTACAATAATATAAGCTGCCACCCTTTGTGAGGTTTTAGTGGCCAGCAGGTACACACTGCTTTTCACAGAGTAAGTTCTTGAAAGTCATTATTATGGCATTTTCTGTTATTATAGTATTATCTTACAGTATAGTTATTTGTATATTTCTCTAAACACCCTTACAAAATCTTACAAAATATTCTATTTTATCCTTATCTCTGAGATCCCACCCGTCATCTAGCACTTTGCTTCATATATATCTTAGGGACTCATTAGATATTTGATGAATTATAATGTTAATATAAATTTGTGGAATTACAATAAATTAAGAGATAAGGGAAAAGATAGAAATTAGAGATATTGCTGTGAATGCATGATTTTCACTCTGTGTGTGTGTGTGTGTATTTGCGTTGCATGTTCCCGAGCTGTTTCCAATGCAAGTGCCTGAAACTTGCTGATCCCAAACTTCCTTTCTACATACTGCATATCAGTAAAAAGAACCAGTAATGCTTGGAGAAATGGTTAATGATAGGTTTGAGGCAGGGAAACACAGAGTCTGGACTTTTATTTTTAAAACCAGAAAGGAAAGAAATGATCAAAGAATAATATGAACATGTCAAAAGGACACCAAAGTCAGTGTGAAGGCGATTTCACTGAGCAAACTGAAAATAACTGAAGAATCAATATAAATTGTCAAAATAATTATAATATATTGAAAAAACAAGGTAAACAATGAATCATAAAATGATATATATAAATAATTGATAAAGAACAGGAAAAGATATTTATCAAACAATTATCAAAACTACTTCCCTGAAAAATATTTTATTAATTTAAAAAGAAAGAGTACTTCAAAGTAGAGAATCTTGACTTATGCCACTTTAAGCAATCCATTTGGGTATCATTAGAAGTGGGATAACTCAGAACCATGTGCCTCTTGATAGCATGCAGTGAAAAAACACAACATCACTTCTGTCCTGCCAAAGATCCTAATCATGAGAAGACATTAGACAAATTAAACGTCAGAGACTTTTAATAAAATACCCGACTTGTAATCTTTGGAAATACAAGTTATGAAAGACAAGGGATTGCTGAGAGACTTTTCTAAACTAAAGAAGATTAACAAAGCATGCCAATAAACACAAAGCTTGATTCTGAGCTGGATTTATGTTTGGGACACCTGGCAAAACACTGAATGGGATTTGAGGATTAGAAGATAGTGAGTCAGTGTTACTTTCCTGATTGGGGTGATGGCTTTGTGGTATGTAGGTGAATGTCCTTGTTTGTAGGGACATCTAAAGTATTTAAAGGTGATGAGCCCTGTCTCAAAAACTTACTCTAATGGTTCAAGAAAAAGTTCTTTGTATTGCCCTTTCAACTTTTCTGTAAATTTGAGGAGGGGGAAGGAATTTAAAGAGAAAGTGGTACTTAGTCTTACTTGGGAAGATAGCTGAGCTGCAGTAAAAAGGAAAGTAAGAGAAATTATTTGGGACATGGGAAAAATGGGGGTGAATGTTTGTAGATTTTCTAGATGGACATGAGCATTGGGTGATCATTAACTCAGGAGATTGGCTTCTTTGGGAAATAATGTTCTTGATTAGGTGGAAGGAGAAGAAGTAAGGTTGCTGCTGCTGCTGCTGTTAAGTCACTTCAGTCATGTCCGACCCTGTGCGACCCCAGAGACGGCAGCCCACCAGGCTCCCCCGTCCCTGGGATTCTCCAGGCAAGAACACTGGAGTGGGTTGCCATTTCCTTCTCTAATGCATGAAAGTGAAAAGTGAAAGTGAAGTCGCTCAGTCGTGTCCACCCCTCAGCGACCCCATGGACTGCAGCCTTCCAGGCTCCTCCCTCCATGGGATTTTCCAGGCAAGAGTACTGGAGTAGGGTGCCATTGCCTTCTCCAAGAGGTAAGGTTGGGAGGCTCTAATTCTCCTTCTGCTCTTTCTTTTCTAAAATAAGTTATTCTTTTTCAGGCCCTTGGGCAAAAGCATTACTGGCTTAGGAAGAATTGGAAGGGGTATGATATTTTATGTTTTGGAAGGGGAAACATTGGTATTGTGATATGCAGAACTGAAATCTTGGTCTAATTTCTGTTTCCTGCTAGTAAGTGTTGAGATGAGTGACAGTGGTTCTTGACTCCGTGTCTTTGTAATTTCATTGTGCTGTGTGATAGAATTTCCTTTTTCTTAGAAAACTTTCAAAGGAGTATTTAAGGCTGTAGGGGCATGATGTATCCAACTTACTCTCAACTCCTTTAGATTTAGATGAGGCAGATGGGGCAAAATATGAACAATTGGTGAACCCAGGAAAGAGTATGTAGGAATTCCCTGTAGTATAATTGCAACTTTTCTATAAGTTTGAAATCTTGTTAAAAATCTCAAGTGTTGGGGGAATGGGAATCAGTAATGGTATTGTCTTTGTCAGACCTGAGAGATACTTAAGCTAGGAGGGAGCAGAGATGTTGGAGATTTAGTCTCTTAGATGTTGTTGTTTAGTCTCTAAGTCATGTCTGACTCTTTTATGATCCCAAGGACTGTGGTCCACCAGGCTCCTCTGTGCATGGAATTCTCCAGGCAAGAATACTTCAGTGGGTTGCCATTTCCTCCTCCAGGGGATCTTTCCAAACCAGAGATTGAACCCACATCTCCTGCTTATGCAGGATTATTCTGCAGAATCCTGCAGGTGGATTCTTCACCGCTGAGCCACCAGGGAAGCCCAATATTGGAGATAACTGAAGATTAACTAAAGAATTTATGAATGTGCTTCAGATAACTTCTAAAGTCAAGGATTATGCAAATTATCAAGGTCACTGTAAACTCTGTAAACACTGTAAAAGGAAAGACTGAAACAAGTGGTTACTGGATTTGAAACAATATAGAACAGAATTCCTTATTCTGACTTCCACTGAAATGCTCTGGAGGTTTGAGAACATATAACTGGATAGAAACAGGTGTCAGAGTTAACATGACTGCTTGATTATGATCCTGGCATTTGTGTGTATTAAATTGGAGGTGTACATATCTAGTCTGATAGAATGACCTTATACCACAAGGTATAAGGAGGAAGTAAAAGTACATTAAAGCCTTTACACCATTTTGTAACTTCCATGTAGGAAAGGGAGGAATTAGCATAGATCAAGTGGAAAAATTAAAACATTATTTGCTGCAGTCTTGGAAGAGTCTTGAAGGATGCTCAGGGGAAAGGGATTTGGATCAGTCCAGAGGAGTGGGCATTGGGCAAAGATAGGGAGCCATGGATGGCTCAGCAGGTAAAGAATCCACTTGTAATGCAGAAGACAGGAGACCATGGGTTCAGTCCCTTGGAGGAGGAAATGGAAATGCACTCAGTATTCTTGCCTGCAAAATCCCATGGACAGGAGGAACCTGGCGGACTACAGTCCATGGGGATGCAGAGTTGGACACAACTTAGCAAGTAAACAGTAACAACAAAAGGAAACTCTGGATGCCAGGAGCATGACATATTTGTTGGAAAGTCTCCCAGAAGGAGTCTAACTGCTAATATTCAGGCTAAGAAAATCTGTCTTGCTAAAATGGAAATGGGATTTATTAACAAATGAGTGTCCTTGGGAAATACTCTTTACGTACTTAAGTGCCCTCTCTTGGAAGCACTATAGAGGCTAATCTCCCATCTTCTAAAGTCCATGATAGGGGCAGAGATGCCATCTGAGAGGATGGCTTTAGGATCACAAATCACCAACCACTTGGAAAAAATAAAGCCCTCTTTTTTAATAAGATCCCTTGACACCTGTCTGGAATCTGACTCTACTTGTTCCCTTGAGACAGTCGGGAAGTTCTGAGGAAAAGAGACCCTGGAGAACTGGGCTAGTCAACATGGCTTTTCCTTGGAGATTCTTCTTATGATGTCTGAGTTTATAGGTTTTCCTTCTCCTCCTCCTACAGATGTAACTTTCAGGGCCAGTGTGCATGTCATGTGCCTCTTTTTCTCTAAGCTCCAGTCCAATCTAGAGAGAGAGAAAGTGACTATAAGATTATAAAGCCCTGAAGCAGCACCAGGGTTTTTTGCTTTTGTAGATGCTTTCAGATTAAGTTACCTGTATGTGTGTCTTAACTTAAGCAAAATCTAGTCCCTTGTGCTCCTGCATCCTTTTTGGGCCAGGATCTGGAGTTCTGGGATGGGAAGCTGCAAAGACATGACAACTGAGCTCATGTCTTTAAAAAAAAAAAGCACGGCCTGGAAGATTCCTTCCCATCCTATGATCAAATGTTTTTCTTTCTCTGGCTTCTTCACATAGCTATAATAATCATAGATTTTTAAAGAGTCCCTGGCATCTTGAAATGTGTGTTTCAAGGTCTCTGGAGAGGAGGTCATAGAGTTTTTGGTTTTTTGCAAGAATAATTGACATGTAGTATTTTTTGTGAGGTTGGGCAAAGTTGCATGTTTTAAGTGCCTTATCACTTCCTAACAGGTTCACTCCAATTTAAATAACATACATGATTTGTTGTAAGTATCAATATATTCCATAATAGTTTCTTTTCTTGTAAATGCAATTCTCTTTGCATCTTCAAGCTTTTTTCTCTTTTTTTTTATTTGGAATGTAATCTTCTGATTAAAACATTTGCTATTCTATCTTTTCATTATATTCTACTGTTTCAACGTTCTTATTTTCCCAAGAGGATAATTCTAGAAATAATCTCTCTCTGTCTTTTTTATCTTCCATTGTCTCACACTGTTTTCTTCTTTGTTTTTGTTGACTTAAAAAAAAATACTTGGATGGTTTCTTCCTATCATAGAGCCATACCGAGAAAAATCTTAAATGGTTTGCCCAAGACCACATGCTTTTTTGGTTTTCTTTTCTTTTTTTTTTTTTTTGGCCACACCATGTAGCATGTGGGATCTTAGTTCCCCAACAAGGGATTGAACCCAGGCCCCCTGCTATGGCAGAGTCTTAACCACTGGGCCATCAATGAAGTCCCCAGGACCGCGTGTTACGACATTAACAGATTCCACATCAGGTTCCGACTCTCCAAGTCCCAGCCAATTCCCATGCTTCTTACATCACAGTGAGCCCCTAAAGAACTGTGGATCTAGCAGTGACAGATTTGCAGGCATAGAATCTTATTTTTGGCCAAATGAGAATCTTTTTAAAAATCAACTTAGATGAGGTATATTATATTACATCCTATTGTACTATATAATGTTATACAATGTGATAAACACCAAGTTTACTGTAAATAATGTAACAAAATGCACCGATATAGGTATACATTTTGGAGAATTTTGATAACTTTATGTGACTGTGTAACTATCATCATAATCACCAACATTCCCTTCATCCCTAAAAGTTCCCTAGTGTTCTTTTACAGTCAATTCCCTAACAATTCTGGTAACCACCTCTTGCTTTATTGCAAGTGTATATTAAAATTATATTTTCTAGAGTACCCTATAAATGGAATCACATTGTATCCACTCTTTTGTGTCTGACTTCTTTGGTTTAATATAATGCTTGATAGCATCAGTCATGTTGTTTGTATTAGTAACCTGTTCCTTTTATCGCTGAGCCATATTTCATTGTATAGATACACCATAAAAGTTTCAATGGTTTTCAGTTTTTGGCTTTTAGGAATAAGGCTTCTAGGATATTCATGTTCGCTTCTCTATATGGACATCAGTTTTAATTTCTCTTGTGTAAATACTTAGGAAAAATATTGAATCATGGAGTAAGTATGTATTTATCTTTCTAAAAATATGCTAAACTGTTTTACAAATTGGTTGTGCTGTTTTATAAGACCACCATCAATATTTTAGAGTTCCAATTCTTTTGCTTCCCTGACATTAGGGGTTGTCAAGTTGTTAATTTTAGCCATTTGAGTGGGCATGGAATAGTATCTCATGGTGTTATTTTACATTTCTCTGGTGGCTAATAAGGCTATGATTTTGAGCATTCTTTCATGTACTTACTCACCATTTGTATATCTTCTTATGTAAAATGTCTATGTAAATATTTTTCCAATTTAAAAAATGTCTCTTAGTATTGAGCACTAAGAATTCTTTATACGTTTGAATACAAGTTTAGATATGTATATTGTGGATATTTTTTTCCCAGTCTGTGGCTTTCCTTTCACTTTTATAACAATGTCTATTGAAGCATAGAAGCTTTATTTTGATTAAGTTCAGTTTGTGATTTTGTCCTTTTATAGGTTATGCTTTTTTATTTTGTGTCTAGGAAATTTTCTCATTCCAAGGTCATGATTTTATCACATATTTCCATCTAGAATTTTTGTTTTAACTTTTATATTTATGTCTTTTCTTTTGATTTACTTTGATTTTTTGTATGCGGCATGAGGTAAGATTTGAGGTTTATTTTTTCTGTCTAGCTATCCCATTGTAGCAGCAACATTTGTTGATAATACTATTATTAAGATATTTAAAAACTTTGTAAAAAATTAATTGACCATATATATGTGGATCATTTTTGATCTGTGTTTGTTCCCCTGAGCTGTATGTCTATCCTTATACCAGTACTATGCTGCCTCGATTACTGTAGTCTTCAATTGCAATGGTGTAAGTTTTTAAACTTTTTTTGGAAATTGTTTTGTCTTTTGTAGTTCTTTGCATTTCCATATATGTTTTAGAATGGGAATAGGTTTTATTTCCTGACTAGATGATTTGGTACTCTAGTCTTATGAGGGTCATTGTGAATCCAGACATTGGGAGAGACAATAGATATTATTTAATAAAGAATTCCATTGAATGCAATGATGAGGTACATGTGACTCCAAAATACTGACCTTGGTTGACTGGAATAATGGTGAGGTCATCAAGAAAGACAGAAGTTAATATAAAGAGTGCTTGTGCTTAGTTGCTCAGTTGTGTCTGACTCTTTGTGACCCCATGGACTGTAGCCTCTCAGGCTCCTCTGTCCGTGGGATTCTCCAGGCAGAATACTGGAGTGGGTAGCTTTTCCTTCTCCAGGGGATCTTCCCAACCCAGAGATTGAACTCAGGTCTCCTGAATTTGCAGGCAGATTCTTTACCATCTGAGTTACCAGGAAGCCCAAGATGTAGAGGGTATGTCCCAAATATAAGAGGATAAATGCTTATTAGTTTTTGAAAAAGTAAAATGTATTATATCAGCAAGACCCATAAGTAGAAGAATCCAGAGGATTCTTTGAGGAAAAGATTGATGATAGAAGTAGGGATCTGAGAGCAATGAACAGAAATTATACCTGGAAAAACTGAAGAGAGTGTGGAAAGAAAAAAAGCAAAGGCCAAAGATTGAGCAAAGAACAGCATTTCCATTACGATATAGGTGGAATGAGCAGCTTCGTGGGAGAGAACTAAATTAGTGCTGAGAAAAGAGAAAACTAGTGTGGTGTCATGGAAACTAAGGTCAGAGAATGTTTTCAGGAGGCACGGTTTTCAGAAGTGTAAAATGAATCAGAGGGAAAAGAGAAAGAGGAAAAAGCAAAGTCTGACACTTACAGCAATGGGGACTTCTTTGACATTTGAGAGAACAGTTTTGTAGGAGTGACCATGATGAAACCAACTTTCAGGGAATTATGACAGGTGGGAGAGAAAGTCTATATCATAATTCTGAATAAGAAAAGAGGGAGAGCAATGGAATGATCACTGTAGAGAACCACAAAATCAAATGTACATTCTCCACACAGGTTGTGTACTCTGGCTTTTTGGTAGAGGGAACTAGTGCATTCTATTTCTTATAATTATATCAAATTCTGTGTTCACCAAATTTTTAAAAATTGATAAGCCAATTCAGATCCCAGCAGCTGGCAGACTCCTTTTTCCTCCTCCTCTCAACTCTGATGCTTACATTCCCTTGTTCACAGCTTGAATTGTCCTCCCCCTTTCTTACTACAGTGGAAACTAAACCGTGTTCTCCCAATTACTTGTCTCTCTTCCTGACTTCATTCTTAAAAAGGACTTTTGAGGTCAGCAAAAAAGATTACTGTGGCAGGACTTAGTGAACAATTTCAGTGGAGAGATCACAGCACAAATTGTCCTGCAGTTCTTTGAGGGTGTGATGACATGTTTGGACCACATTCTTTCTCTGAATTGAGGTTTCTAGATTCGAAACTCAACTGAAATACTCTGTAAAAGTTATTGGTGGCCCTGTCACCAAATCCAGTGATGACTGATCAAAGTTCATCTTTCAGATTACTTCCTTCTGCTATATCATTGCCCCTCAAAACTTTCATCTTTATTGTCTTCTTGACCTGCACTTCATTCGTAAGCCTCTTGTTCCTGGAGTTTGTTTTAAGTGGTAGACCTCATTACTGATTGGGACACAGGGCATTTCTCTTTCCCAGCTCTCTCTTCCCTTTCCCAACATCAGTGCTGTGAGCATTTGCTCAGAAGTCTCCATGCGCAGGGCAAGTTTGCACCTAGTGATTGTGTTTACATGTATAAACCCCACAGAGGCAACCAGAGTTTTCTCTTTCTATTCAGGGGTCATATATATGAGCTTGCTGGTCACAAAGGGGGAACTGGGCTCACTCAATTCAACTATCATTGTCCCTTACTGTGAAGTCAAGTTGCTGATGGGAATTTTCCCCATAATGACTGCCTCTCTCTGTTGCTTTAGGACACTGATATAGCAGAACGCAGAGAAAGAACTTCACAGAAGTGGCAGAATTCATCTTCCTGGGGTTCTCCATCTTTGGAAATCACCAGATAACCCTCTTTGTGGTTTTCCTCACCACCTACATTTTCACTCTGACTGGGAACATCATCGTTATCACTGTCATCTGCATTGACCGTCACCTCCACACTCCCATGTACTTCTTTCTCAGCATGCTGTCTAGCTCCGAGACGGTGTACACGCTGGTCATCGTCCCACGAATGCTTTCTGGTCTCATTTTTTTATAACCAGCCTATATCTTTGGGAAGCTGTGCAACTCAGATGTTCTTTTTTGCCATCTTGGCCGCTAATAATAGCTTCTTGCTCACAGTAATGGGCTATGACCGTTATGTGGCCATCTGCAAGCCCCTGAGGTACACAGTCCTCATGAACAAAGGAGTGTGTGCTAGGTTAGTCTGTGGGTCCTTTGGCACTGGCCTCCTTATGGCAGTTCTCCACGTAACGACCATGTTCAACTTGCCCTTCTGTGGCACCGTGGTGGACCACTTCTTCTGTGACATTTACCTAGTCATGAAACTTTCTTGTATTGATACCACTATCAATGAGATCATCAATTACGGTGTAAGTTCATTTGTGATTATTGTGCCTGTTGTCCTGGTCTTCATTTCCTACATCCTCATTATCTCTTCCATCCTTAAGATATCCTCAGTCGAGGGCTGGAATAAGACCTTTGCCACGTGTGCCTCTCACCTCAATGTGGTCATTGTCCACTACAGCTGTGCCGCCATTGCCTACCTCAAGCCCAAATCAGAAAATGCAATAGAAAAAGATCTTCTTCTCTCTGTGACCTACACCATCATCACTCCCCTGCTGAACCCTGTTGTTTACAGTCTTAGGAACAAGGAGGTCAAGGATGCCCTGTGTAGAGCTGTGGGCAGAAACAGTTCTTAGCAGATTGAATTGTTTTGTCAGGAGACCTTTGGGTCAGTGTAATGTGTCTACTCACAAACATGCCACGATACACAAGTTCATCAAATACAATGTGTGTAGAGAATAATGTCAAAGAGTTGAAATGCTTTTCTTATGCTCTAGGGGCAAAGCAGATAGCAAAGTTTTTGCTCTGATGAATTTTGTTACCAGATACAAGAATCATTCCAAGCCAGAGTTAGACTGTTTCTGTGCCTGAGGAGTTCTGTTTGGACACCTCTTTTGGCCTTCATTTTACCTGGCTCCTCTCAGGCAGTCAGACCCTTGATGTAGTCTGGTAAGAAGATGTGAGAAGAGGCAGCTGGAACAGCTGTAGAAGAGGTCTTAGGAAATGAAGCAGCAGAAACAGCCAAAGGATGGCTTTCATTCTCAGAAGCTGAATCTCTTGCCCTGTAGCAGTCATTTCAGAAAGGGTTTTCTTAACCCCTGCTGATTGAAAAATGAAGAGCCTCAGAAAAGGGTAGCACTTCTTCTTCTTTTTTTTTTTTTTTACAAGAGAGAAGTAGGTTTTATTAATCTAAAAGCTTTCTTTGCCAAAATAAAATATCAGATCAGATCAGATCAGTCGCTCAGTCGTGTCCGACTCTTTGCGACCCCATGAACTGCAGCACGCCAGGCCTCCCTATCCATCACCAGCTCTCGGAGGTCACTCAGACTCACATTCATCGAGTCAGTGATGCCATCCAGCCATCTCATCCTCTGTCGTCCCCTTCTCCTCCTGCCCTCAATCCCTCCCAGCATCAGAGTCTTCTCCAATGAGTCAACTCTTCGCATGAGGTGGCCAAA
Organism: Tragelaphus eurycerus; assembly: GCA_935064755.1. Lineage (NCBI taxonomy): Eukaryota > Metazoa > Chordata > Mammalia > Artiodactyla > Bovidae > Tragelaphus > Tragelaphus eurycerus. The sequence continues at coordinate 7,973 of CAKXYN010000451.1, read as the reverse complement.
ATATTGGAGTTTCAGCTTGAGCATCATTCCCTCCAAAGAAATCCCAGGTCTGATCTCCTTCAGAATGGACCGGTTGGATCTCCTTGCAGTCCAAGGGACTCTCAAGAGTCTTCTCCAACACCACAGTTCAAAAGCATCTATTCTTCGGCGCTCAGCTTTCTTCACAGTCCAGCTCTCACATCCATACATGACCACAGGAAAGACCATAGCCTTGACTAGGCGAACCTTTGTTGGCAAAGTGATGTCTCTGCTTTTGAATATGCTATCTAGGTTGGTCATAACCTTCCTTCCAAGGAGTAAGCGTCTTTTAATTTCATGGCTGCAGTCACCATCTGTAGTGATTTTGGAGCCCAGAAAAATAAAGTCTGACACTGTTTCCACTGTTTCTCCATCTATTTCCCATGCAGTGATGGGACCAGATGCCATGATCTTCGTTTTCTGAATGTTGAGCTTTAAGCCAATCTTTTCACTCTCCACTTTCACTTTCATCAAGAGGCTTTTGAGTTCCTCTTCACTTTCTGCCATAAGGGTGGTGTCATCTGCATATCTGAGGTTATTGATATTTCTCCCGGCAATCTTGATTCCAGCTTGTGTTTCCTCCAGTCCAGCATTTCTCATGATGTACTCTGCATATAAGTTAAATAAACATGGTGGCAATATACAGCCTTGACATACTCCTTTTCCTATTTGGAACCAGTCTGTTGTTCCATGACCAGTTCTAACTGTTGCTTCCTGACCTGCATATAGGTTTCTCAAGAGGCAGATCAGGTGGTCTGGTATTCCCATCTCTCTCAGAATTTTCCACAGTTTATTGTGATCTACACAGTCAAAGGCTTTGGCATAGTCAATAAAGCAGAAATAGATGTTTTTCTGGAACTCTCTTGCTTTTTCGATGATCCAGCGGATGTTGGCAATTTGATCTCTGGTTCCTCTGCCTTTTCTAAATCCAGCTTGAACATCAGGAAGTTCACGGTTCACATATTGCTGAAGCCTGGCTTGGAGAATTTTGAGCATTACTTTACTAGCGTGTGAAATGAGTGCAATTGTGCGGTAGTTTGAGCACTCTTTGGCATTGCCTTTCTTTGGGATCGGGATGAAAACTGACCTTTTCCAATCTTGTGGCCACTGCTGAGTTTTCCAAATTTGCTGGCATATTGAGTGCAGCACTTTCACAGCATCATCTTTCAGGATTTGGAATAGCTCCACTGGAATTCCATCACCTCCACTAGCTTTGTTCCTAGTGATGCTTTCTAAGGCCCACTTGACTTCACATTCCAGGATGTCTGGCTCTAGGTCAGTGATCACGCCATCATGATTATCTTGGTCGTGAAGCTCTTTTTTGTACAGTTCTTCTGTGTATTCTTGCCACCTCTTCTTAGTATCTTCTGCTTCCGTTAGGTCCACACCATTTCTGTCCTTTATCGAGCCCATCTTTGCATGAAATGTTCCTTTGGTATCTCTGATTTTCTTGAATAGATCCTTAGTCTTTCCCATTCTGTTGTTTTCCTCTATTTCTTTGCATTGATCGCTGAAGAAGGCTTTCTTATCTCTTCTTGCTATTCTTTGGAACTCTGCATTCAGATGTTTATATCTTTCCTTTTCTCCTTTGCTTTTCGCTTCTCTTCTTTTTGCAGCTATTTGCAAGGCCTCCCCAGACAGCCATTTTGCTTTTTTGCATTTCTTTTTCTTGGGGATGGTCTTGATCCCTGTCTCCTGTACAATGTTACGAACCTCATTCCATAGTTCATCAGGCACTCTATCTATCAGATCTAGGCCCTTAAATCTATTTCTCACTTCCACTGCATAATCATAAGGGATTTGATTTAGGTCATACCTGAATGGTCTAGTGGTTTTCCCTACTTTCTTCAATTTCAGTCTGAATTTGGCAATAAGGAGTTCATGGTCTGAGCCACAGTCAGCTCCTGGTCTTGTTTTTGCTGATTGGATAGAGCTTCTCCATCTTTGGCTGCAAAGAATATAATCGATCTGATTTCGGTGTTGACCATCTGGTGATGTCCATGTATAGAGTCTTCTCTTGTGTTGTTGGAAGAGGGTATTTGCTATGACCAGTGCATTTTCTTGGCAAAACTCTGTTAGTCTTTGCCCTGCTTCATTCTGTATTCCAAGGCCAAATTTGCCTGTTACTCCAGGTGTTTCTTGACTTCCTACTTTTGCATTCCAGTCCCCTATAATGAAAAGGACATCTTTTTTGGGTGTTAGTTCTAAAAGGTCTTGTAGGTCTTCATAGAACCATTCAACTTCAGCTTCTTCAGCATTACTGGTTGGGGCATAGACTTGGATTACTGTGACATTGAATGGTTTGCCTTGGAAACGAAGAGAGATCATTCTGTCATTTTTGAGATTGCATCCAAGTACTGCATTTCGGGCTCTCTTGTTGACCATGATGGCCACTCCATTTCTTCTGAGGGATTCCTGCCCACAGTAGTAGACATAATGGTCCTCTGAGTTAAATTCACCCATTCCAGTCCATTTTAGTTCGCTAATTCCTAGAATGTCAACATATAAGCACTTACAAATTTCATAAAAGTACTCTACAGTATTAAAAATGAAGATGCAATAACACAGAGAAAGGGCATTAAAAATATAGTAATCAAGAGAGTATTGACAGAAAGACAGAAAAACATTAATGGCAGAAACTAGAGTCCAGAAAGAAATCTGTACCTATATGGTTAACTGTTTGTTTTCTTTTTTTAAGAAACAAAGGCAATTCAGTGGAGAATGGAAAGTGTTTTTATCAATTTGTGCTGGAACAACTGGATGTCTATGTGTAAAAACACCAGTTATTATCCACCTCTTGCAGTTTATACAAAATTGACTCAAAAATATGGTAGAATTAAATGTAAAATCTAAAATTACAAAGCTCTTAAGAGAAAATATTTGTACCTTTATGTTAGGCAAAGGTTTCTTTTTTGTATGAAACCAAATGCGTAGTTCATAAAAGATAAAAAAGATAAATAACCTCATCAAAATTAAAAATTTCTACTCCTCAGAACACACTACTAGATGAGAAGACAACAACCTAGAAAAAAATTTGCATTTCACAAATGTGAAAAGGGATTGGATCTGGAATATATAAAGAGCATACAAAAAAAAAAAAAAAAAAGCACTCAAAAGAAAGCAAGCAAACCAAGTTATAAATGGACCACAGATTTGAACAGATATTTCACTGAAGATTAATTAATGGCAAACAAGTACATGAGAACATGTTCAATATTAGCCATTAGGGAAATGCAGATTAAAATCACAATGAGCTACCACCACACATATTAGCATATGCAAAATTAAAAGTAATGATGACAAGCATTATGATATGGAATAAATTTTGTGAAGGATATTGTTTTTAGGCATGTCAAGGTATCAGTCAGTTCAGTTCAGTTGCTCAATCATGTCTGATTCTTTGTGACCCCACAGACTGCAGCATGCCAAGCTTCCCTCTCCATCACCAACTCCTGGAACTTGCTCAAACTCATGTTCATCCAATCGGTGATGCTATCCAACAGTCTCATCCTCTGTCATCCCTTTCTCCTCTTGCCTTCAAACTTTCCCAGCATCAGGATCTTTTCCAATGAGTCAGTTCTTTGCATCAGGTGGCCAAAGTATTCATCTTCAGCATCAGTACCTCCAGTGAATATTCAGGACTGATTTCCCTTAGGATTGACTGGTTTGATCTCCTTGCAGTCCAAGGGACTCTCAAGAGTCTCCTCCAACACCACAGCTCAAAAGGATCAGTTCTTTGGCACTCAGCTTTCTTTATGGTCCAACTCTCACATCCATACATGACTAGTGGAAAAACCATAGCTTTGACTAGATGGACTTTTGTTGGCAAAGTAATGTCTCTGCTTTTTAATATGCTGTCCAGGTTGGTCATAGTTTTTCTTCCAAGGAACAAGTGTCTTTTAATTTCATGGCTGCAGTCACAATCTGCAGTGACTTTGAGGCTCCAAAAAATGAAGTCTGTCACTGTTTTCACTTTTTCTCCATCTATTTGCCATGAAGTGATGGGACTGGATGCCATGATCTTAGTTTTTTTGAATGTTGAGTTTTAAGGCAGCTTTTTCACTATCCTCTATCACTTTCATGAAGAGGCTATATGTTAATATGAAAATATACTTGGAAGTAATAAGGTCAATGCATTAGAAATATCTTTCACATGTAATTATACATACTTATATATTCAATTGATGGATTTTTATTATAACAACTTAAAAATCCTGTTGGTATTGTGAAGAATAGTTGTCACAGATAAAGAATAACTGAAACAGTAGTAACTGATTGCTGAATAATGACTTCATTCTCAACTTGTCACTTGTTATTATCCATCCATGTTAGTTCCTTGGCTCTTATGCATTTCTATGTGTCTCTCTTCCTTATTCGAAATCAAAGCAAAAATCTCTGTTGTTCCTTAGAGGCTAAACTGGGAGAGAACATATTAGTGGCTGTTCTCTGTAACTGTACTTTTATCCAGATGCACTTTTTATAAAGAGTCTTCTCTATTCAACCTATGGAAGCCTTTTAGGTTTCATACTTCTATTTAGTAGCTGAAGTGGCATTGAAGTAGTTGTCTTAGATATTGGCTGTTCTGATTCCAAAGTCTAAGGCAAATGCCATTGGAATTCACTTTTCTCAGAAAATAGTGCAGACTTCATCCTTCTCTTAATACTAATGTATAGAAAAATGAGCATATTTGTGCTACATTATTTTATATCCTCAATGATTAAGGTTGTAAGAATATTTTTTGTGTGTGTGCATCTTATTGCTAGTTTATCTCTGCTCTGAGGCAGAGCTGTGAGATATGAAGAAACATTGATATGGACATGTGTCTTTTTGTACACTCCTATCGTGATTTCATCCCCAGGTCACTTCCTGTCCCTTACTTTCCAGCTTTATTTCTCTGCTCTGAACTATACAAATAATACTATTGCATATTCTGTATGACTGTAATTTGCTCTCTGTCCCATAGGTCTCAATGTGAGGAGATCAGCAGGGCTGGGGTTCCTTGTCCAGTGTCCTTTGTGGCAGGCTCTCATAGTTGGGTGACATCATAGCTGACATCAGAGTCTCGATGGTAACCATCACTGGTGTCCCTCTAGAATAGGTTTCTCAACCTGAGGTTCATAGTGCCTTCAGGAGTAGTGTTTATAAGGGCTTCAGAGGACTTTTGAACTTTACGGAATTATTTAGTAAATTTTGTGCTCAAGTGTGAATCTGCCTTTTCTATCATATTCTCAAAGAATTTTCTCTGATATATTTCTTCCCTCAAATCCTAACAGGGACATACTGCAGAATCCAACTTCCCCTCTTTCGTAGACCATTTGCTTCCATAATTTTCTTAAACTCTTTTGGAGAAGCATTCTTTAACCCTGTTTATTTTTGTCTATGTGGGCACTGCTACTTTTCATTAAGCTGGGGAAATGGAACATTTAAGTGGTTCTCACCTGGGAGACTGAGGGATAATGGAGGGTAGATAATCTGAAGGCACATGTGGATATATTGAGTGGCTTGCAGTTCAAGATGGTGGAGTAGAAGGACTTGCGCTCATCTCCTGTGAGAGCACCAAAATTGCAACTAGCTGTTGAATAACCACTGACAGGAGGACACTAGAACCCACCAAAAAAAGGTACCACACCTCCAAAGACAAACAAGAGGTCACAGTGAGATGACAGGAGGGGTGCAGTCATGATAAAATAAAATCCCATACCTGCTGGGTGGGTGACTGACAGACTGAAGAATAATGAAACCAAAGAAGTTCTCCCACTATTGTGAAGTTTCTGAACCCCATATCAGTCTTCCCAGCCTAGGGATCCAACAAAGGGACTGAGAATCCTAAGGGAATCTGGCCTTGAGGACCAGCAGGATTTGATTACATACCTTCCGAAGGACTGGGGGAACAGAGACGCCAGCTTTGGAGGGCACAGACAAAATTTTGCAGGAACCAAGAATCAGAAGAAAGAAGTAAAGATCCCATAGGAGACTGAACCAAAACTACCTCCTAGTGTTGGAGGGCCTCCTGTGGAGGTGTGGGTTGGCAGGAGCTCATCACAGGGATCGGGGTACTGGAAGTTCCCCCTTGGCATAAACCATTTTACAGTTTGCCATTAATCCTATTATGGAGCCCATAGACCCCAGGGCTGGGCCACCTCAGGCCAAAGTACAACAGGGAGGCAGTGCAACCCATCAACAGATAATTGGAGCAAATCTTCACTGAGCAAGGCCCTGCCCACCAAAGCAAGACCTAGTTTGTGCCCTCACCATTCCCTCCCATCAAGAAGCTTTCACAAGCTTATCTTCATCCATCCATTCTCTTATCTTCATCCATCAGAGGGCAGACAGAAAAAGCAAGAAGCAGGACAACTTCAGAGCAGTTAAAACAAAAACCCATATTACAGAAAGTTAATCATAATGAAAAAGCAGAAAGTTATGTCCCAGATGAAGGGACAAGATAAAATCCCAGAAAAACAACTAAATGAAGTGGAGATAGCAACCTTCCAGAAAAAGAATTCACAATAATAATAGTGAATATGATCCAGGATTTTGGGAAATGAATAGAGGCAAAGATTGAGAAGATTCAAGAAATGTTTACCAAAGACCTACAAGAACTAAAGAACAAACAGATGAATAATACATTAGAAGGAATCCATAGCAGAATAATTGAGGCAGAATAACAGAAAAATGACCTGGAGGACAGAATGGTGGAAATCACTGCCACAGAATAGAATATAGAAAAAAGAATGAAAAGAAATAAGACAGCCTAAGAGACTTCTGAGACAACATTAAACGTATCAACATTCACATTATAGTGGCCCCAGAAGGAGAAGAGAGAGAGAAAGGACCTGAGAAAATTTTGAAGAGCTAATAGCTGAAAACTTCTTTAACATGGGAAAGGAAATAGTCAACCAAGTCCAGGAAGCACAGAGAGTTCCAGGCAGGATAAATCCAAGGAGGAACACACTGAGACACATAGTAATCAAACTGACAAAAATTAAAGACAGAGATAAAATATTAAAAGCAACAAGAGAAAAATGACAAATAACATACAAGGGATCTCTCATCAGGCTATCAGCTGATTTCTCAACAGAAACTCTACAAGCTAGAAGGGAAGGGCATGGTATATTTAAAATGATGAAAGGGAAGAAGCACCAACCAAAAATACTCTATGAAGCAAGACTCTCCTTCAGATTTGATAGAGAAATCAAAAAATTTTCCAGACAAAGGTTAAGAGAATTCAACACCAAACCAGCTTTTCAACAAATGCTAAAGGAACTTCTCTAGGCAGGAAACACAAGAAAAGGAAAAGATCTACAGAAAATAAACTCCAAACAATTAAGAAAACTATAATAGAATTACACATATTGATAATTACCTTAAATGTAAATGGATTAAATGCACCAACCAAAAGACATAGTCTGATTGGGTGAATGAGAACATGTGCATATATGCATTTCCACTTACCACATCACTCTGCTTGACCGCCCCCCTAATTGTATGTAATTATTTTTACATTGTTAGGTTAATCATGTTCCCATTATAGCTTGCAATTATAATGATCTTTTGTTTTTTGGCTATTGACTGTGAAAACTGGTAAACATCTTTTACTATTGTGATTATGTAACTTTTACTCAATATCATTATATCACGATTGGTCAACAGAAAAATAATAGAGATCTACATCACCAAAACTGCCATTTAATGAAAAATCTGTAATCACTTTTTAAAATCCAAATGCATATCAGAATTATCTTGAAATTTTTTGAAAAATACAAATGATCAGGTATTGCTTTTTTTTTTTTTTCCAGAGCTCCAGATTCATCTCTAATGAGCAGTCATGTTTATTTTTTTTTTTTTTTTTTTTTTTTTTTTTTTTTTTTTTGTTATAATCACATTTATTTTTTTTTTTTTTACAATATTGTATTACTTTTACTATACATCGAGATGGATCCACCACCAGAATACCC